>CAWUFW010018563.1:0-216753 GCA_963921515.1 Calotriton arnoldi
TAAAGCTTTTCAAACATAAAAAAGAAAGGTCTCATTCAGTCTGGACTCACTAACAGCCAATTATCCCATTTCCGGGTCAGCGTCCTAATCAGGGCATTCTCCTAATTCAGTCTGAATCAACTTCATAATTCAAAAAAATCCCTGTGACCTTGAGTGGGGCAACGACACGAGTCTAAGACAACTAAGAAGTCCTGGTATAAGATGATATAATTTTCCACAGATGTTGGTCAATGGAAATGACTATTCCCTGGTATCTCAGGCCACATATCAGGTTTAGGTCCATTTCTCTCGACTATATCCCAAATTTTTGGAAAACAGGACGAAGGATCTTCTTCCTTTCCTCTTCTATCTTCAATCACTGATAACATCCTATACAACAAGCCGGAACCTTATATCCAAAGGCAGGGCATTGGTGACTGTGCCGAGAATACAGAAAGCTAGGATGGGTGCATGCTCCTTTAGATATCTTGCAGCCAAGACATGAAACACATTGCCTGCAGACATAAGAGCAGAATCCTTTGAAACCACCTTTAGCAAAAATCTAAAGACATGGCTGTTCTCACTATCAAACCGGAGTAGATCCACTAGAACTACTGTCACATGCCTCTAGGCTGTCGCGTAGGAGTTTCTACGCTGCCTCACTGAGAGTCTGCTTGTAGCGCGGGACACACCGGTGGTGTAACCAAGCGCCTTACAAATGGGTAATTAACTAAATAAATAAGAAGAATACACAATCTGCCAGTAGGTGGATCACTGAGTATTTTCTTTCCCTATTACATCAACACTGACCCTCGTTCTTGACTATTTTTGCTTTCAGCCCCGGCATCCACCAACCTGGGTCAATTCATACCCTCAACTGCAGAATTTCATTTGCAAAAACCTATCTGGGATTTTATATATATACAGAATAAGGTCCATGCCTTCCTGAGAAATTAGGAAGGGTATAATAGATCTCTTGTCCCTCATATACTGAAGGTCCTCACTCCAGCTAGTTTCCTCAGCACATCACCTGAAAGTACGCTTTATTTGATTATCTGTTTTACTTTGCCCATTCAAGGTGCATGTCAGAAACTCCTAAATGGTCTAACATTATTGTCATTGGATTCCTCTTACCAGGAAAGATTGACGTTACATCAGGTAGAACTAGCACTGACAATTGATCGCCGGGTAGTCCATTTTTAGTCAAAAATAAAATGCAAATCGGAGCACTCCAGGCTACAGTTCTTAACTCCCTCCTTATAACTTGGACCATTGCGCTTTTGGTAAATCAAGGAGTGATTTCAAGATGCTACCTTCTGACCCTTCCCATGTGATCCGACTATCCATTACCAGCACCTCCACTCCATATAGGGCCTGGGGAATTAACTTACCCTGTATGACTTTACTAAGTGGCTCCAATTTATAGCTGCCATATCTGCAATCAAACCTTTTCAAGCCATTCATTTCAGTTGTCAGTACAAACCTCCAGGTAGCCAGATTTTGTCCCATCTTAAATCATCTGAGAAATTCATGCCCAAGCACTTGTACTCTTGGACCTGTTCCAACCTGGAATTGCCTAAGAAACAAGTAAATCTAATTTTTCTTTTTGCAAAGAACAGAGTGTTTGTCTTTTCAATGTTGAATAATTTATTTTCGAGTCAATAATGTCTTAATGCGTTTACATTTTTGTTGGAGCCCAATAGGCGTGAGATCATTCACCAACAGATCATCCGCATGCATAAGGTAACTGATATACCTACCCCCGATCTTAGGGGAAAAACTGTGAGTGGCACTTATTGTCTGGGGAGGTTCGCTATAAACAGACTAAACAACAGGGGAACTAAAACGTACCCCTGACATAAGCCATTCTCTACCGGGATTTTTCTCAACAGGCTACCTAACAGGTCCAGATCTATCTGTGCCCAGTTATTGCTATGTAGTTTCACCAAGAGATTTAACAGGGCCTCAGATATATATTTGCGATTCCTTAACTTGAATGTACAAAATTGATTTGTTAAAAGTGCTCACAATTTGCGCACCAACTTTAACTAATCCATAGGCATTTTGAAAACCAATCTATGTATTAATAGGCTGTTTTTCAAAATACCGATTCACAGTAGGAAATAATTCGACCTACCTTTTTATTATGCATGAGGTAGGTCATACATTGTGACACACTATGATTGGCTACATTCACAGGCATGGTGGCCTGCTGGGGTCAGCAGACCCCCATGTCTTTGACTACTTTCAAATAAAGCAACTGTGTTTTTTAAAAATGCAGCCCATTTGCCTTAAAGGTAAAGAGGAGGCATAAAAAAAGATTTAAAGCTCTAAAGTCCTAATGTTTGAAACTATTTTACATTACTGAATGTAAAATAGTTTCAAACATTAGGTTTAAATCTTATGAGCATACTTCAGAAGAAATACCTCATATACAAAGAATTGATTCTGAAAAGGTGTTTAGAAATTGAGCACCAACTTTTACCAAATTTTTACGATTTTGCAAATCGACAAGTGTACTAATAGGTCTGTTCAAGCAATACATAATTGTTGTGGGTCCCAATTCGACCTACCTGATCTATATTCATGAGGTAGATTGCAAATTGTGACCCATTATAATTGGCCAGGATCATACAGATGGTGTCCTGGTATTTCAACAAAATATTGAGTTTTAAATATTGAGTTACAGTAATATCAGAAATAAAATATTGTGATACAAAAATATTGTGATGCAGAAATATTGTTGTCCAGATTATCGATTTTGTCAGGTAAGTAATATCATTTTCAAGAATATTGTTTTTGTTAATATCGTTTTCAATATTATAGTTGCAAACAATATTGTTTTTTAATTATTTTTATGTATTTTAGTTCACATATTAATTGTATGTGTTATTGTTGTTTGCATAATTGTTAATAATATTTTTAAATAAAGTTTGTAATTTTAAGTGATTTATAATTTTTTATTTAATTGCTAGTGTTGTAGCGGGTTGCTAGGTTTGTAGGAGTATTGGATGGGAAGTTAATTAAGTATAATTAATTAACAATTCATTAATAATTTATTATTAAGTAATTTATGATTAATTATATAAATTGTGCAATAATTATCATCTTTAAGCTATATATTAGGTGCGGGCTGCTGGCTTTGTAGGGTTATAGGGTGAGAAGTTGATTAAGGTTTAATTAACAATGAATGTATTATTTATTCAATTGATTATTAAATATGTTAATTGTGTTATACTTATTTATTTCAATTATATTTCAAATGTGGGCTGCTAGGTTTGTGGGGTATAGTGTGGAAAGTTAAGTAATAAATAATTAAAATATTTTTAAATTGGTAATTAATTATTAGATTGTTTAATAATCATATAATTTTTTTATTATTTTTTACTTTTATATATATATATATATATACATATATTATCTACTGGCGGTCGCCAGTAAATAGTTATAGTTAGGACCTAGTTTACATAGGAAAAGTGTTTTTTCTTTTCCCAATAACTTTGGCCTCGTTTGACGAATCATCGTGAAATTTTCAAAACTTGTGGCCTGCTTCGGTCAGCTCCTATCCTGAAAGTTTCGGGGTGATTCGCATAGCGGGGACTGAGAAAAAAGGGGGTCCCAAACGTGTTTTCTCCATGTTATTTTCCATAGGAAACTTTAGACACGGCTACAGCCCGAACTGCTGAATGGAATTACACCAAATTTGGCAAAAGGTAGCCCTTGGTTCAGAAAGAGCCCTTTTGTTAAATGGTGTAAATCCGTTCAGTAGTTCCTGAGAATTTTAAAAAAGAGGTCGGAAAATGAATTTCCCATAGGAAACTTTAGACACGGCTACAGCTCAAACTGCTGAATGGAATTACACCAAATTTGGCAAAAAGGTAGTGCTTGGTTCCCGAAAGCGCCCTTTTTTAAATGGTGTAAATCCGTTCAGTAATTGCTGAGAAAATAAAAATAAAAGTTTCAATATCTAGAGGCGTGGTGGATCCGCGCACCTCTCGACCACGAGCTTCATTCTAATTGGCTGTCAACACTCCAAACCAGGAAGTGTTGGCAGCCATCTTGTGACTCGGTAGAACCGAGTCACAAGAAAAAACAAATGCAAAAAACAAGAAAAGGGGGCAGGGTAGAAACACCCTGACCCCCTAGGCCTGCTCAGGGGCCAAAAAAAGCATTTTTTTTTTAAATCGGAGAGATTCGCGCACCCAGCGCGAATTTTGGCCAAACATTTTAAAAAACGAAGCGCGGACTCCCGCGCTTCGTTATTATTAGCCCCCACGGGTGGGCCAAGTCCCGGGGGCATGACATATTGTATTTGCAGGGGCCCAGGGAGGCCCCGCAGCCCGGGGACCGCCACCCCACCGGGGCTTGTTTTATTTAATGTGTGGGGGCCTCAAGGCCCCAAGCCCCGGGGACCACCACCCCCGGGGCTTTTCTTGAGCATTTGCGGGGCACATGGCCCCCCCGCAGCCCCGGGACCGCCACCCCCCGGGGCTTGTTTTTATTTAAAGAACCTGTGTGGGGGCTCGAGCTCCACACTTGCCCCAGTACCGCCACATCCCGGGGCACTAACTATGTAAATTCTGGGGTCCGTTACGGACCCGGAGCCCCGGGGACCACCACCTCCCCGGGGCTTTGCCAATGTTGGGAGGGGGGCCGCGCGGCCCCCTCCTGGAGCCCGTGATGGCCCTGGGGACCGCCACCCCCAGGGCTGGTTCCTGCAGTGTCCCGGGGTGCCCACCCCGGGACACTGCTGTTTTACAATGACAGGGCGGGAGCCGCGCGGCTCCCACCCTGTCATTGCAAAGCTGCTTGCTTCATTGAAGTGAGAGCAGAGAAACCTGCTCTCGCTTCAGTGAAGCAAAGCAGATTGCTTTCCACACGGGGAGCTGCATGTCAGCAGCTCCCCATGTGGAGTAGCAATGCCGGCTCCCGCAGGAGGCGGGGAGCCAGCAGGGACCGTGGGGCATTGGGGCTCCCCACGGTTCCCAACGGATAGGGCCTGCCCGGGGGATGGGGTCCCCGGGACTAGAAGTGGCTCGGGAGGGGGCACGCGGCCCCCTCCCTAAATTTGAAAAAATAAATTAAAAATAAATAAAGGTCGGCCCCGGGGGATGGGGTCCCCGGGGCCAATAGAGGACCTCAGGAGGGGGCCACGCAGCCCCTCCATAAAAAAAAGGAAAAAAATGTGACCATGCTCCGGGGGATGGGGTCCCTGGGGCCGGAGTTGGCCACGGGAGGGGGCCCACGCGGCCCCTTCCCGTTCATTTTTTTTTTTTGTTAAAAGGGGTCAGGCCCTGGGGGATGGGGTCCCAGGGCCCAAAAGGAAAAAGAAGGGGGGCCACACAGCCCTCCTTCTAAAAAACCAAAAACAAATAGACCGCGATCGTGACGGAGGCCCCGCCCCTCCCAGCAACATTCTGCAAACGCGCCCTGTGGCGCATTTTAAATTGGGGAATTAATTCCCCTTCAATACTGAGGGGTCCCTGGGGGCCAACTAGCCCACCAGGTACCTCCAGTAAGCGCCCTAGGGCTGCGTTGCAGAGAGGTGGTCCAGGCTCTAGGCAGAGTCAGTTACCACCAGTACCCGTCTGAAAAAGTTGTGGGCACAGGATGATTTTGCAACAAGGCCTCTTTCTGCTCCTCTGTTGGTTCTTTCTGCACATGTCTTGCTTCTTCCTGCACTTTTCTTCGTCTTTGTGGACTTCTGTTTGCTTCCTTCTGCATTTCTTTTGCTTCTTTCTGTGCGTTTTTTTCTTCTTTCTTCACATGTCCTACCTCTGTAGGCATAGTTAGAAACTAGCATTTAAAAACCTTAGAAATACACTTAAAAACCATAGGTTTCAGGCATGTTATAGTTAGAAATTAGCATTTAAAAAACCTTTGAAATTCACTGAAAAAAGCATAGGTTTCAGGCATGTTATAGTTAGAAATTAGCATTTAAAAAACCTTAGAAATTCACTGAAAAAACCATCGGTTTCAGGGGCGTTATAGTTAGTTGGACATTTCACTCGTAAAAAACCATAGAAATTCCCCCGTTATAGTTAGTTCAGCTAACTATAACTCACGCCTACAATGCACTGCTGATGACGTCACATATTACATCACTCATGACATGGTCAGTGACATCACTGATGACATCACTGATGACATCTCAAATGACATCACTGATGACATCATCCATGTGATAATTTCATGCATCTTCTCTCACCTAATATAACTTTTGATACACCCACTCTAAATTACAGACTGCCATTCTCAAAATCATAGACACTCCAACACCAATAACCACATACCCAATCGCTGATTCTTAGGTCTACACACACATCCACTCACTCACCCGTACAGTCACTCATAATTACGGTCACTCCAGTACAGGACTATCATATGCACTCATACACCCATATAGACACTCACACACCGCCACGCATCCATAGAGGTACTCACACACCTAGTCAGTCATGCAAATAATTAATCACACTCCCATTTACTCACCTATACAGTTATACACACACCAGCTCACTTACTCATACAAATACTAGCACATTCTTACGCTCTTATACAATCACTGATACAAGCACACACTCATCCATACAGCCACTCTCACAATCACACACTCTCACTTATAGCCATTTATATACTCTAACACACATATATACTGCCTTTCACATATGTAGTTACTCACACATGTACCACTGAGATATACATTCACTCACTAACACACCCATACACACACTCACCCACCCATACAGTCCATCACAGATGCACTCTTGAAACCATGCACCCGGTGAATCACCCACTCAAACATCTATGCACAGAGTCACACACACCCCACCCACACAAACACTCAGGCACCCATACAGATACTCAGACAACCAGTCAATAACTCATATAGACACTCATCTAGCTATTCACAAACCCATGCAGCCGCTTACACACCAACAGACAGACGGATACAGACATTCACACAGTTTTGTCACTAACCCATGCATTCAGTAAGATACGTTTATTCACTCACTTATAGAGTCAGTCACGCACCTACTAAATCATCCATTCAGATACTTATACACCCACTCATTCTTCAATACGAAATTTCCCTATATATATAAAACATATTTAAACTTTACAGAAACACACAGTCACTAGATGATGTCATCGGTGATGTCATCAGTGATGTCATTTGAGATGTCATCAGTGATGTCACTGACCATGTCATGAGTGATGTAATATGTGACGTCATCAGCAGTGCATTGTGGAGCGCGAGTTATAGTTAGCTGAACTAACTATAACGGGGAATTTCTATGGTTTTGTATGGGTAAAATGTCCAACTAACTATAACGCCCCTGAAACCTATGGTTTTTTCAGTGAATATATATATATGAATTATCTACTGGCGGTCGCCAGTAGATAGTTATAGTTAGGACCTAGTTTCCCATAGGAAAAGCGTTTTCCTTTCCAAATAACTTTGGCGCCGGTTGACGAATCTTAGCGAAATTTTCAAAACTTGTGGCCCGCTCCGGTCAGCTCCTATCCTAAAAGTTTCGGGGTGGTTCGCAAAGCGGGGCCGAGAAAAAGGGGGTTCCCAAAACGTGTTTTCTCCATGTTAATTCCCATAGGAAACTTTAGACATGGCTACAGCTCGAATTGCTGAACGGAATTACACCAAATTTGGCAAAAGGTAGACCTTGGTTCAGAAAGAGACCTTTTTTTAAATGGAGTAAATCCGTTCAGTAGTTGCTGAGAAAATAAAAAAATAAAAGTTTCGATATATAGAGGCGCAGTGGATCCGTGCACCCTCCCGACCACAAGCTTTATTCTAATTGGCTGTCAACACTCCAAACCAGGAAGTGTTGGCAGCCGTCTTGTGACTCAGTAGAACCGAGTCACAAGAAAACAGAAAAACAATTGCGAAAAACAAGAAAGGGGGCAGGGTAGAAACACCCTGACCCCTAGGCCTGCTCAGGGGTCCTACAAGGACCCCCAGGGCCAAAAAGCATATTTTTTTAAAAATCGGCAAGATTCGCACACCCAGCGCGAATTTCGGCCGTAAATTAAAAAAACAGCGCCGGCTCCCGCTTCCTTATTTGCTTCGGGTGGGCCAAGTCCTGGGGGCATTCAATAATGTGAATGCGGGGGCCTGGGAGGCCCCCGCAGCCCTGGGGACCGCCACCCCAGGGCTTTCCTAGGCCTGCTCAGGGGGTCCCACAAGGACCCCCGGTGCTTCTTATTTTTAATGTGTGGGGGGCTTCCAAGGCCCCCCAAGCCCGGGGACCGCCACCCCCGGGGCTTTTATTAATTATAATCGCGGGGCACACGGCCCCCCGCTGCCCCGAGGAACGCCACCCTCCGGGGCTTTTATAATTTAAACATAGTCCTGTGTGGGGGCTCGAGCCCCCACACGCCCTGGGACCGCCACCTCCCCGGGGTACTAATATTCAAATTTGGGGGTACGTAACGGACCCCCGAGCCCTGGGGACCACCACCTCCCGGGGCTGTGCAATAGAGTGGGAGGGGGCCATCGGCCCCCTCCTGGAGCCCAGTGATGGCCCTGGGGACCGCCACCCCCAGGGCCGGCTCCTGCATTGTCCCGGGGTTCCCACCCCCGGGACACTGCTGTTTGCAATGACAGGGCTTTTAGACACGGCTTCAGCCTGAACTGCTAAACCGAATTACACCAAATTTGGAAAAAAGGTAGTCCTTGGTTCAGAAAGCGACCTTTTTTAAATGGTGTAAATACGTTCAGTAGTTCCTGAGAAATTAAAAAAGAAAAATATCAATATCTGAGCACCGAGGAGGGTTCGCGAACCCTCGCGGGCACGAGCTTCACTCTGATTGGCTGCCAACACTCCAAAGAAGAATGTGTTGGCAGCCATCTTTTGACTCGGTAACCGAGTGACAAGAAAACAGTGAAAAAAACATTAAGAAACAAGAAAAGGGGGCAGAGTAGAAAGAGTGGGTATACAGTGAAACATATTATTTGTGATTTTAATATTCTCTTCTTTGACTTTTATTAGTTCGTAAACTTGGGCCTGGGGTTGGTGAACTGAAAACTCGAATGACGTGGGTTCCACGCATGCTCTATGAAAGACTGCCCAGAAGGAAAAAGGATGAAGTCAACCTGGACGTCGTCCAAGTCCACGACCTAATGGCCGATATTGATGTATTCATGTGTTCCTGCCAAACTTGCAACTATGTATATGAAAATTGAATAAACTTTGTCGTGAGACGGGTGGGAAATAAAGCCAATGTATTAAATTTAATGGGCGGTAGTTTAAAAACAAAGGTCTTCAGAAATACGTACCAAATTAATATGGTGTGAGGATCAACCCCCTGTCCCTGTCCAATCAGAAGTAGTGGTCCCATATTTTAGCAACATTAAGGGGAGGTACATGGGCGTAGAAGGGTATAATAGAATATAGCATTAGCTAATTAGATCAGATCAGGCGTTCATGCAGATCCAGACTTACTGAGCTCCAGACCGTCAAGCTGATCGATTGCAGACTGAACCGCTGTCCAGAGAGGTCCTGAGGAGGGGGCGGTGGAGTCCATTAGAAGAAAGGCACGGGAGAATCGAGGAGAAGTCGAGTATCAGAGAGGGGAACGACGCAGAGCGTCGTTGTAGAGAGGTCACCGGTCCTGTCCTGATCCTGGAGGAGGTCTTTGCTCTTCATCCTTCCTGGGTCCTAATCTTTCCAACTCCTTGGCCAAGGGTTTGGTTCTCGCATTTAGGTAAATATAAATGCAACCTTTAGTTGCGCTGCTGTCTCTATCTTCTCCTTTCTGAGGGACCGTCATTAATCAATAATTATTTTTCTCTACTTCATCTGTGATGTGCGATTAAGTACCATGTGTTTCTGTAATTTACTCTGCTAAATCTTTAGATAAACATTTTAAAACTTCCTGACTCAGTGGTTATTTCAGGATTATGTATTATAATGAATGTCACTCATTTTAAACTTCCCAATTAGCAAAGGATTCATTGGTAAGTCATTACTCTTCAATCGGAAGGTAATTGGTAGCAGGGATTTGATAAAGAGTAACAACTGATAAAACCCAGCGTAAGTATTAGCGTAGTATGAATGTATGGGCCCAAGTGAGTATCTAGTGTATGAATGCTGTTTGCTAATATCGCGCTGGATCAGTTTTCTGGTAATCAGAGGATGGTTACTCTTTGTTAATTGGGTAATGAGAATTTTATTTTTATGAACTAACATCCGTGTATTCAAAGTTTGTTTTATGTTGTCTAGAATCCCGGGGAAAATTGAATAGCGGTTGGTAAGTGGAAGCCATACTGCAGTGAGGTTATCTGTCAGGCAGAAATAGTACTGAAAAGTTAAGCAGGACTATCAGTATTGGTTAGGGAATATACGTGTGAGTGATAGCAAAGGAGTACGCTGGTGAAAATTTGATGTTATATCACCTAGAAAGGGTAACATTGGAGAAGTAACAGGTACTTCTGGAGCTTGTGCGAAGAGTAAACGGAAGGATTTTACTCGTAGTGTATGTTTAGTAAACGGAAAGGTTTTACTAAGTGTGAGAGAAAACTATCTTTTCTATTTTAGAGAAACTGGCACGATAGCGAATGTTTTATGTTGTTACTGAAATTTAATTAAGATTTATAGAGAAAATAAAGTTTGCGTAAGATTTTGTAAAGGGAGGGTCAGCTGCCGGAGGGGAGCTGACGTCACAAACGCTGCGCTGGGATTGGTTGAATCAGCGGGTGTGGAACGACTCTTGTAAAGGAGGGGTCAGTAGTCAGGAGCAGTACTGACGTCACAGGTGCCGCGCTGGGATTGGTTGAAACAGCGAGGGACAGAGAAACGCAGATTGTAAAGGAGGGGTTGACAGACAAACGTCACCGAAAGGCCGCGTTAGGATTGGTTCAGAAATAAAAGTTAGCAGACACTTGATTGGTTGATATTTTAGAAGCTAAAATCTTAGTGGATAGAGATTGCATGTTAGAACGCGATCCGACTTTAACAGGAACTCGTCCGGATAGGAGATTCCTGGGTTTTGCAGAATATAATTATATACATCGAGATTTGCCCAAGATGTACGGAGAAAAGAGAAAAATGTCCTTTCTGCAAAAGATTAAGAACTATTTTAAAAAGGATAAACCAATCAAAACTAGAGAAGGAATTATCATTCCACCAGCTAAAACGCCCACTTCATTCATGATGATGGAGAGAGGTTATCATACTTGTGTATGGATGGAGAATTGGATAGAATATACCAAAAATGATGGGATATTAGCATTTCCCGAGAATGGTACCTTCAATGGAAGAATTCTTCAAAATTTGAGATTGAGGATGAATGACTTAGAACCCAGACCTAGATTAACTCAATACGAAGCCTTAGAGGAATGGGAAACCGAGGCATTTGAGCGTGACCGATCCAGGAGTAATAGGGGTTATCGAGGATTTTTCCCCAGATACCAACATGAGAATAGGGACGGTCAGATGAAACAGTGGAGGAGAGCAATGCTTACAGAAGGATTATATCCAATATTTACGGAAGAAGAACTGTTAGGGAAGAAATGCACAGAAAAGACAAAACATTTAATGAGAAATGGAGATTCTGAAGATGAATTTATAGAAGAAATATTAAGGAATCCCCCACCTTATCAGGAAGGGACAAGTGGATGTACCCCAAGTGCCCCATTGTTAAAAACTCCATTAGTACCACAGGTAGTGCATGATTTCACCCCAGTAGGATACTTCACGATAAAGAGAAAGAAGCCCTAGAAAAGACAAGAGCAGAATTAATACAGAAGATAACACAGATAAAAGTACATCCTGATTCTTTGACCATACCTGTAACAATTGGTCCAGTAGTTCCATTATATGGTAATCAGGGAAGTTGTCCTCCACCGTTAGTTATGCCTACTCCTGTGAATATTCCTAAACCTGAAGCAACAGTAATGGTTGAGGATCATTTTAGTGATTGTGAATCTACGATATCATTAATGGATTTACCAATTCGGGATTCTGTCAATAGTACTCCCAGAAGAACTACACCTGGGTGCTCAAAAGAGGTAAACTTGATAACTTCATCAGGAGCAAAAAGTGTCACTGTAGTTAGTCCAGAAGACTTAGAAAGGTGGGCACAAGGATCAGATCAGCAGTGTACACCTCCAAAGATCATGGACATTTATAAATTAAAAGTTGAATTAGAAGAAATAATAGCAGGAAATGTGGGACTAGATCGCCTAAATGCTTACAATGAAGAAGAATTATTGTTCATATGCAGAAGTATCACCAGAAATGTAAAAATATTTCATGAAAAATTATCAGATTTGGCTTTGCAAATGGGAATTGAAATAGGGAGATCAAAGGTGTTGCAGAAACCCTATAGAGCAGATTTTTCAGACAAAGATTTAGAAAATATGAACGCATCTGGAAGAAAGTTACAAGTAAAGGAGTTAATGACAGTTTTGCAAAAATGGGGAGACCTAGATAAATGGAGAGTTCGATGGGCAAAGAAAAAGGAAGAGGCACGATCCAGTAGAACAGCTTCTGAATATGTGATGAAAGAAACAGGGAAGACAGATCAAATGTACCCGATGCGAGAAGTTCCCGGAGGGGGCTATGTACATGTCCCATGGAGTAGACAGGATATTTTGTCATTTACGAATGATTTTCCAAAGTTGAGAGAAAAACCAATTGAATGGTACAAGCAGGTTGAGAGGTTTGTGAAGGTGTCAAAGGTATTGTTGAAAGATTTAGATGGTCTGTTTGACATAGTGGTACCTGCCGATTTGTGGACAGATTGTAAAATTACAGTTGATTGGCCTAGTGATGAGTATCCTAGAGATCCAAAAACAGGTGCCCCGTCAAATGATGTAATGAAAAAGTATCAGCAGGTGATAACTTACCTGAAAGGCAAAATACCACCGAAAGAAACAGATTGGGTGAAAATAGACCGAACCACCCAAGAAGCTAGTGAATCGGTACATGCCTATTATGAGCGTTTATTGCAGGTATTCAAGCAGTATAGTGGATTTGAGGACATTGGAGACAAGAACATGAGTCAGTTTGTGTATCGATTTGTTTATGGTCTGAAGCCAGAGATTTGTCAGATGATTAAACAGCACATGTTGTGTTGGCAGGGGAAACCCATAGATGAAATTCTGAAATATGCGAAATATTGTGGAGACGATATTGAGGATAGACACAAGAAATTGCAGGAAAAAGTGATGTGGGCACAAGTGAAAATGGCTGAGAAACAGGGAATTAATTTGGATAATCCAAGTGAAAGTCAAGGAAAGGATTCTGGAACGAATGGAGATACTGGGAATGGTGGAAAAGTGAGAGGACGAATGAGTAGAGAAGAAGCTAAAAAGAAATTTCCTTGTCATGGATGCGGAAAATTGGGGCATTGGAAGGATGAATGTAAGAAGATCCGGAATAATAATGGCCCAAATCAAAATTTAAATCCACAGACGCAGAATGACTCACAGCAGGGTGTAAACCCTCAGAGTCAGTTGCCACCTGCACCTATTCAGGGTAATGTAAGCAGAGCAAAACACGGTACAGACGTCGGATATCAAGGAGGAAGTGGTAAGAATGATTATGTAACATCACAGTTTCTTTTACAGGACGATTTCTGTCAATACAGTTCATGACGGTGCCTGGGAGAGGGGGAGAAGGAGTGCGTACTTGGCGCATCCTTATCGGTAGATCAGTCAGGTCCATATGTTGAAGGGAGTGTAAAAGGTAATGATATTACTTTTCTTTTGGACACTGGTGCTACCCGGTCTACTGTGAGAACAGCAGACATTCCAGACCTTCCTCTCTCTGGAGAAGCTATCCAAGTAGTGGGAGTAGCTAATAGAAAGATTAGAACACCTCTTACCGAACCAATGGAAGTTAAAATTGGAAATTTCAGAGAAATGCATCAATTTGTAGTATGTGATTCCAGTCCAGTAAATTTATTGGGTCAGGGATTTGCTTTGTAAAATGAACTGTACAATTTTCTGCACACCGGATGGTGTGGCAGTTCAGACCCCAGATGAAGATCATGTATATAAGTTTATGATTGCAAAACAAGGTACAGAGGTAGATGAGATGTTTTCGTTAATAACAAAAGATGAGCTGCCAGAAGAATTAAAAACTACAGTAAACCCCATAGTATGGGATTTTACAGGAAAGGAAGTAGGACTTATGGCCAAAATAGACCCAGTTAAAATTACTGTAAAAGAAGGTGCGATTTTCCCAAATACCAGACAGTACAAAATGAGTGCAGAAGTAAAGACAGGAGTCATTGAAGAAATAAATCGAATGGTAGAACAAAACATACTAAGAGAAGTGATGAGTAGCCCATGTAATTCACCAATAATGGGTTTAAAGAAACCTAGCGGAAAATATAGAATTGTTCAGGACCTGCGCAAAATAAATAAGATCGTGGAACCTTGTTGTCCTATAGTGCCAAATCCTGCAGTAATCCTATATCAAATACCTTGGAGTGCAGGATGGTTCACAGTGATTGATTTATGCCAAGCGTTCTTTTCAATACCATTGCATCCAGACAGCCAGTATCTATTTTCATTTAAATTTGAAAACAAAGTCTATGTATGGAATCGTGTTCCTCAGGGGTACACGGAAAGTCCTTCTATTTTTAATCAATTATTGAAAAAGTGCCTAGAGAAGCTAGTGATGCCAGGAAGCTCAGTTTTAGTCCAATATATCGACGACTTACTGGTGGCATCAAACACCAGAGAGGATTGTGTTGTTGATTCCATAGCACTATTAAATCATTTGGCTGAAGAAGGACATAAAGTCTCACCAGAAAAATTGCAGTTCTGTACAACAGCAGTTAAGTACCTAGGACACCAAATTGAGAGGGGCAGAAGGAGAATAACATCGGAAAGAGTACAGTTGATTAAGAAAATGCAAATGCCTGTAACCCAAAGAGAAGTGAGAATGTTCCTAGGAATAGTAGGTTACTGTCGACAATGGATACTAGGATTTTCCTTGTTAGCGAAGCCCCTAATTCAAATGACAAGAAAGAAAGCAAAAGACCCAGTTGATTGGGATGATGAGAGTGTAGGAGCTTTTGTAAAATTGAGAAATGCTTTGTGCTCAGCACCGGCCCTAGGCATGCCTGACTATAAGAGAAGCTTCGCATTGTTCTGTCATGAGAGAGAAAATTGTGCACTTTCAGTCCTAACCCAGAGACATGGTTTGGACAGACGTCCTATAGCATATTTTTCTGCTACGTTGGATCCAGTGGCAGCCGCATTGCCAGGCTGCTTAAAAGCAGTAGCGGCTACCTGTCTAAGCATTGAACAAAGTGAGTCAATTGTAATGGGACACCCAGTAAAGGTGTTTGTTCCACATGCGGTTGTGATTCTGTTGACAAGAACACGAACTCAGCATCTTACTCCTAGTCGGCTGACTAAATATGAGAGAATAATAATGGGTGCTGAAAATGTGAACATAGTGAGGTGTACAATAGTAAATCCTGCAACCTTACTACCAGACCCGTATCATGAGGAAATTAAAAATGACGAAGAAGAAGAACATGATTGTTTACAAGTCACAGAATTATGCACGAAACCACGTCCGGACATTGAAGAACAGCCCCTTAGAAAGCCAGACAGGGAGCTGTTTGTTGATGGTTCATGCCAGAGGCATGAAGATGGTAAACTGACTGCAGCATATGCAGTATGTGAATTAACTGGAATAGTCGAAGCATCCTATTTACCAGGAGTAAAATCTGCACAAGTAGCTGAATTGATTGCTTTGATAAAAGCGTGCAAAATTGGGAGGAATCAAAAAGTGACTATATTTACAGATAGCCAATATGGTTACGGGGTTGTGCATGATTTTGGCCAACTATGGATGCAGAGGGATTTCATGACTTCTTCAGGATCCCCCATTAAAAATGGAAAATTTGTAAGGGAATTGCTGGAGGCAATACAATCACCAAAAGAATTGGCTGTGGTGAAATGTGCCGCACATCAGTCAGGAGATGACTGGGTGGTAGTCGGCAACAGATACGCAGACCTTGTGGCTCAACATTGTGCCAGAAATAGGTTGTCAGTCAATAAAAGGGTGGAAAGAATGGGAATCAGTTGCCAACTTATGCTGTATATGCCACCTGAAACATGGAATGAGGTTAGAAGATTACAAGATGGTGCTGATGAAAGTGAGAAGAAAACATGGATCAAAGTGGGTTGTTCCCAAAGGGGAGATGATGAAGTGTGGATTTGTGCTGATGGCAGACCAGTCATGCCTGACTGTCTGCTCTCTCAAATGGCCAGGATGTATCATGGAGACACACACATAGGGAGAGATGCAATGATTAGGCTTTTCAGACAGAACTGGTACAATCCCAAGTTCAGGGCTGTAGCAGAGAGCCTTTGCCAGAGATGTTTGACTTGCCAGATGCATAATCCAGGAAGAAAAACAATAATTGGGTTTGGAAAAATTGGAAAGGCAGAAGGTCCATTTATAAGACTACAGTTCGACTTTATACAGTTACCACCATGCAGAGGGTTGAAATATGTACTAGTCATAGTATGTCTGTTTTCAAAGTGGGTGGAGGCTTACCCTACCAGAAGGTGTGACAGCATTACAGTCGCAAAGCTGTTACTACGAGAACTCATTCCTAGGTTTGGTTTCCCAGTAACTTTGGAATCAGATAGAGGAAAACATTTTAACAGTGAAGTGATTCAAATAATCTGTGAAGCATTCCAAATTGAACAAAAATTGCACTGTGCATATCGCCCAGAGGCTTCTGGAGTGGTTGAACAATTGAATGGCACTATAAAATCAAGACTGGGAAAAATGTGTGCTTCAACATCATTGGAGTGGCCAGATGCATTGCCACTTGTCTTAATGGGACTCAGAAGCATTCCCGATAGAAATACGGGATTGAGCCCACATGAAATAATGATGGGAAGAGCAATGAGACAAGCACATGTTCCCATAAACAAACTGCTGAATATATCTGATGATATGGTACTGGATTATTGCAAAGGATTGGCTGACCTAGTGCGTTCTGTCTCTCATCAGGTCGGAGAAGACGCAGTTTCGAGGCAGCCTGAACAAGAACATGATTTGAATCCTGGTGACTGGGTGGTAGTGAAGAATCACACCAGAGAGACGTGTCTATCACCTAGATGGGGAAAACCTTGTCAAGTCATACTGACTACCAATACAGCAGTGAAGTGTGCAGGATTTCCTAATTGGATTCATGTAAGCCACACCAAAAGAGTACCAGACCCTGAAGAAGAAAATCCTCAGTCAGCATCAATCACTGAGGAAGCTGAAGGTTGCCCAGCTGAAGAATCTCAGGCTCGAGATTCGAGAGAAGCTGCAGAAGAACAACCGAGCACAAGTCAGGACTGGATACCGGTAGTAGAAATTCCTGAAGTTTACTACAGAACAAGAAGTCAAGCAAAATTGGAAGAAATTGAAGAAGATCAGATAGGTGAAGAAGAAGCAGCTCAGGGAAAAGAAGAACATACAATAAAAGAACCTGAGCAAGATCAGATAGGGAAAGGAAACTGGACTCAAAATAACGAAGAACCAACAAGTTTTGAGCAGGGAAAGACAGGTTTAGAAGAATCCGGTCAGGCTGCAGAAGTACAAAGTGCAATAAGCCCTGATCAGAACCAGTTAGATCTAGAAAATCACACAGAAGAAAAAGATCTCGAGAAACATGAGCATGAAGAATTAAACAAAGAACAAGGTCAATTATTGGAAACTCACGGAGGAGCTGCAGAAGAAAAACAAATAAGGCCTGGAAAAGAGCAAGAAAGAAAAACAGTAATTGCAGAAAACGAAAAGGTGTTGAACAGTGAAAATAAAGAGATTGCTGAAGACAAAAATAAAGAAACAGTGCAAACAAAGAAAACAAGAAAAGGTGATCATTGGCCTAGTGTCATTAAAAGAGTAAAATACCACATAACAACCAGAAGTGAAGATCCAGATCAAGTAAATGAAGTAACAAGTCAAACCGAACAAGAAAACAGAACTAAGAAAAGAAGAAGCAAGAGACTGAAACTTGTAAATAACAAATTCAAGGGTCCTGATTGGACTTACATTATTCTTGAAGATTACGAGAGCTCAGAGTCAAGTGAAAGTGGTGACGAAGGAACAAGTGCAGAATTGACGTACGAGAAAGAAACAAGACCACCTTGACTACGCAAAAGAGTCATAAAAGAAAAACGAAAAATAGATAAGAAGAGCAATCTTCCTTGTCGAAATGTCTGATGATAGAGTTGCTGGGAGACCAAAACAGAGATGTTGTAGAAGATGCTGTGCAATATGCATATGTAGTCTAGTAATGGTGCTTATAGTATGGTTAGTTCTGATCGTAGCAGTCCCTTACCTTATGATAATGGATAAAAAGATTAACAACGAAACTAAAGGAAAGACAGCACACATGAAGGGAAATAGAGTAGAACTAATGGCAGAAAATGAACCAGAATTTCATCATGAAATAACTGATAACGACACTAGTTTAAATGTTTTCACAAAGTTATTATTTCAATATGTAGATACCATGGAAGTTAGTAATTGTTATGTCTGTATGAAGTTACCCGAATCAGTAGCAGAAGGATTAACATATCATCACTTACCATTGACATATGGCATATCATGTAGTGTATTAGCTAGTTTATTTTATAGAACAGGGAGACTTCAATATTATTATTCAAACATAGATGTGATATTTTCTGAGGTTCCGATTCGAAAGAGTATGAACCCAGTGCTTAGTAGTCAAGACGCACAGTTTATGGGAGAATTTTTCTTAACAATGAAATCGATAGACATAACACATGCACATAGACACAATCTAACATGTTCTTTACACGAAGAAGAAAAGATATTTTTGAATTTAGTAGAAGATAGAAGACAAGATTTTCAAAAGAAAGCTTCTGAGCATAAGGCTCATTTGCCACCTTGGGCTGAGAAAGAAGGGAGTTACACACCTGGCAAGGCTCAAGCTGCTATGGCTCTGGATTTTGTAAAGACGGGGAAAATTTGTCTACATAGATTAAGGACTGATTATAACAATGTTTTCATTGGTACCAGTGAATGTGAACACAATTTCTTAATTCTTGGAGGTTGGGGAATCAAAGGAGGAACAGATTCAGTTTTTCCTGGAATCTATTATGTATGCGGGAATAAGGCTTATTTTAGGCTTCCTGCACGGTGGTATGGAAGTTGTTATTTTGGAATAGTATTTCCAAAGATATACCACGTAAAAAGAAACACTGGGAGCAATGAAAACAATGGCGAATTAACACGTAGTAAAAGAGCTAGTTTTTCTGAAATTGTAGGTGATATATTTGGTGCATTGATACCTTCGGTGGGAATAATTTTGAACTCAAGGAAAATATGTAAATTGTCTACAGTGGTTGATCGTTTATCAACTGACACTGCTGGAGGATTTCTAATGATTAATGCAGAAATGGTTGCGATTAGATCTATGGTAATGCAAAATCGACTTGCTCTTGATATTTTATTGGCAAAAGAGGGCGGAGTCTGTAAATTACTGAAGACGAAACATTGTTGCACTTACATTCCTGATAAAAGTGCAGAAATTGGAACGTATATACAGAATATAACTAAACTTGAGAAGGAACTTAAACCACTGGAAGTTGATAGTGTATGGGAAAGATTGACAAGTAGTATTGCGTCAATTGGTACCTGGTTTTCTAATGTAGGAAAAGGGCTTATAGGTCAAATACTAGTACCTTTAGCAGGAATAGCAATAATAGTACTGACGATAATAATATGGTGCAAATGTTGTAGAAAGAATGAATCATATAGTGTGACAGGAAGAGGAAAGAAGAGAAAAATTGATGAAATTGAACTTGAGGATGTGAGAAGTGAATTATACAAGAAATTGAAAGGGGATGTTAAAAATAGAAAATGTAAAAATGAGAATGAGACAATTTGCTAGAAGTTGGCACCTGATTGAGGGTAGTATTTTGATGGCTCTTAAACGCCATCAGAGAGGGGATTGATGGAGCAAGGACTCAAAAATGAGACTTGCTCGAATACAATCACCTCATAGTATTAAATTATTAATCTTGTATTGTTTATACTAACGTTGCATACATTACACGAATAGCAAGGAAGCTTGCCTATGTGTTCTAACTAACAAGTAACGCTTGTCTTTTTCTAAAATGGCCGCTAAAGCGCGGGAACTTTACTGCGCATGTCTCAACCATATCACATGGTGTGACGTCTTTTTTTGCTTGGTGGGAAATTTCTGCTTCTGCGCAGTGTGCATTAAAATGGCTGCTTGATGTTTTCACATGCTTCAGCTTGCTCTTGTGTTATTATTAATTTGTCGTTTTCTTAACGCTACTAATGCGGGATAGATTTATAAGTAAATGGGGATAGAGTAGAAAGAGTGGGTATACAGTGAAACATTTTATTTGTGATTTTAATATTCTCTTCTTTGACTTTTATTAGTTCGTAAACTTGGGCCTGGGGTTGGTGAACTGAAAACTCGAATGACGTGGGTTCCACGCATGCTCTATGAAAGACTGCCCAGAAGGAAAAAGGATGAAGTCAACCTGGACGTCGTCCAAGGCCACGACCTAATGGCCGATATTGATGTATTCATGTGTTCCTGCCAAATTTGCAACTATGTATATGAAAATTGAATAAACTTTGTCGTGAGACGGGTGGGAAATAAAGCCAATGTATTAAATTTAATGGGCGGTAGTTTAAAAACAAAGGTCTTCAGAAATACATACCAAATAAATATGGTGTGAGGATCAACCCCCTGTCCCTGTCCAATCAGAAGTAGTGGTCCCATATTTTAGCAACATTAAGGGGAGGTACATGGGCGTAGAAGGGTATAATAGAATATAGCATTAGTTAATTAGATCTGATCAGGCGTTCATGCAGACCAGACTTCTAGCTCCAGACCGTCAAGCTGATCGATTGCAGACTGAACCGCTGTCCAGAGAGGTCCTGAGGAGGGGGCGGTGGAGTCCATTAGAAGAAAGGCACGGGAGAATCGAGGAGAAGTCGAGTATCAGAGAGGGGAACGACGCAGGCGTCGTTATAGAGAGGTCACCGGTCCTGTCCTGATCCTGGAGGAGGTCTTTGCTCTTCATCCTTCCTGGGTCCTAATCTTTCCAACTCCTTGGCCAGGGGTTTGGTTCTCGCATTTAGGTAAATATAAATGCAACCTTTAGTTGCGCTGCTGTCTCTATCTTCTCCTTTCTGAGGGACCGTCATTAATCAATAATTATTTTTCTATACTTCATCTGTGATGTGCGATTAAGTACCATGTGTTACTGTAATTTACTCTGCTAAATCTTTAGATAAACATTTTAAAACTTCCTGACTCAGTGGTTATTTCAGGATTATGTATTATAATGAATGTCACTCATTTTAAACTTCCCAATTAGCAAAGGATTCATTGGTAAGTCATTACTCTTCAATCGGAAGGTAATTGGTAGCAGGGATTTGATAAAGAGTAACAACTGATAAAACCCAGCGTAAGTATTAGCGTAGTATGAATGTATGGGCCCAAGTGAGTATCTAGTGTATGAATGCTGTTTGACAATTGTTGATGCATCACGATATGCTTCATCATTTATGATGTAAATAGCCACAATGTACAGATTTTATATGGAGTGTATCTTTACCAAATTGTTCACCAGATTTTAAATTTAAGTTTAATTTAATTCCAGTTAATAAAGTAACTCTTCTATGTTTACAAGCATGTTAGAGTATAAAGGCTACCATTAAAATGGCGCTCATCAGATTGAGAAAGCCTGCTGTGACAGGCGAAACGCGTCTCTCTGTGCTGGGTTGGAGGAGGCTTAATTCAATAAAGAAGCCTTTACCTGAATGGTCCTCGTGTGCGTGCTCTTTTTCCTGAAGTGGAGTGGAGATTTCTTTGATATATTTATAGATATACACGTGTATGTATGTGTGTATATATATATATGTGTGTGTGTGTGTATCTATATATTCCTATAGTGTAGGTGCCCTGGTTCCACCTATATATATATATATTATCTACTGGCGGTCGCCAGTAGATAGTTATAGTTAGGACCTATTTTCCATAGGAAATTCACAACATTCTATTTGAAATAACTTTGGCGCCGGTTGACAAATCTTCGCAAAATTCTCAAAACTCGTGGGGCGCTCTGGTCTGCTCCTATCCTGAAAGTTTCAGGGTGATTTGGCAAGCGGGGGCCGAGAAAAAAGGGGGGTTCCAAAACGTGTTTTCCCAATGCAATTTTCCATAGGAACCTTTAGTCGCAGCTACAGCCCGAACTGCTGAACGGAATTACACCAAATTTGACAAAAAGGTAGCCCTTGGTTCAGTGTCGTGCCTCAGGATTCAAGGGGACTTAATTCCCCAACTTAAAATGTGCCACGGGGCGCGTTTGCACAGTGGTGAAGGGAGGGGGGGGCCTGAGGTGACATGTGTGCAAACACGCCCTGTGGCGCGTTTTAAGTTGGGGGATTAACTCCCCTTGAATCCTGAGGGTCCCTGGGGTGCAACTAGCCCACCAGCTACCTCCATTAAGCACCACAGAGCTGCGTTGCAGAGAGGTGTAAAAAGGGGCGTGGCCTCTGACCACCTCTCTGCAACACAGGCCTGTGGCTCTTACTGGAAGAACCTGGTGGGCTAGTTGGGCCCCAGGGAAACTCAGGATTCAAGGTGACCTTATACCCCAACTTAAATTGCGCCACAGGGCGCGTTTGCACAGTGGTGAAGGGAGGGGGTGGGGCCTCAGGTGACATGTGTGCAAACACACCCTGTGGCGCGTTTTAAGTTGGGGAATTAATTCCCCTTGAATCCTGAGGGACCCTGGGGGCCAACTAGCCCACCAGGTACCTCCAGTGCGCGCCACAGGGTTGCGTTGCAGAGAGGTGGTCCAGGCCATGCCCCTTTTTACACCTCTGTGCAACGCAGCTCTGTGGCGCTTACTGGAGGTACCTGGTGGGCTAGTTGGACCCCAGGGACCCTTAGGATTCAAGGGGATTTTATCCCCCAACTTAAAACGGCCAGAGGGCGTGTTTGCACACATGTAACCTCAGGCCCCCCCTCCCTACACCAGTGTGCAAACGTGCCCCATGGCGCGTTTTAAGGGGTAGTTTTAATCCCCCTGCCCTACTATGTACTAGGGAGTTACAGAGGAGGTCATGCTAATCACAGGGGTACCTCAACGCATAGTGTTCCCTAGTGTATGTAGGTGTTTTACTGTATTCTAAGTGTGTTTTACCATAGCACTGGCTCTAGGCCTGGTTAGTCATAGTCAGTTACCACCAGTAAATGTCTGGAAAAGGTGTGGGCACAGGATTATTTTGCAACAAGGCCTCTTTCTGCTCCTCTGTTGGTTCTTTCTGCACATGTCTTGCTTCTTCCTGGATTTTTCTTTGTCTTTGTGCACTTCTGTTTCTTTCGACATTTCTTTTGCTTCTTTCTGTGCGTTTTTTCTTCATTCTTCACATGTCCTACTTCTGTAGGCTTAGTTACAAACTAGCATTTCAAAAACCTTTGAAATTCACTGAAAAAACCATAGGTTTCAGGCACGTTATAGTTAGAAATTAGCATTTACAAAACCTTTGAAATTCACTGAAAAAACCATAGGTTTAAGGCACGTTATAGTTAGAAATTAGCATTTAAAAAACCTTAGAAATTCACTGAAAAAACCATAGGTTTTAGGGAAAGTTATAGTTAGTTGGACATTGCACTCGTACAAAACCCGTGAAATTCCACCGTTATAGTTAGTTCAGCTAACTATAACTCGCGCCCCCGCAATGCACTGCTGATGACGTCACATATTACATCACACATGACATGGTCAGTGACATCACTGATGACATCATTCAGTCACTGTGTGTTTCTGTAAAGTTTAAATATGTTTTATATATATGCCAAGGTGTATTGCAGAATGAGTGGGTGTATAAGTGTCTGGATGGATGATTTAGTAGGTGCGTGACTGACTGTATAAGTGAGTGATTAAATATGTCTTACTGAATGCATGGGTTGGTGAGTAGCTACATGAGTGTGTATATCAGTTATTCATTGGTTGCTTAAGAATTTGTATGGGAGACTGAGTGTGTGTGTGGGTGGGTGTGAGGTGTGTGACTCTGTGCATAGATGTGTGAGTGGTTGATTCACTGGGTGCATGATTTCAAGAGTGCATGTGAAAACAGCTGTATGGGCGGGTGAGTGTGTGTATGGGTGTGTTGGTGAGTGAATGGATGTCTCAGAGGTACATGTCCAAGTAACTACATAGGGAAAAGGCAGTGTATGTGAGAGTTGGAGTATAAATGACTATACGTGAGAGTCAGTGATTGTGAGAGTGGCTGTATGGATGAGTGTGTACTTGTATCAGTGATTATATAAGAGAGTAAGTATGCGTTAGTATCTGTATAGGTGAGTAAATGGGAGTGTGATTGATTATTTGCATGACTGACTAGGTGTGTGAGTAACTCCATGGATGAGTGGCGGTGTGTGAGTGTCTGTATAGGTATATGAGTGGGAAGGGGTGGGAGCACACTGCTGACCTCCCAGCACAGTTCGCCCCTTAGCATTCTGGTAAATGCAGTTTGTAGTGCATGCTTACTTGGTCTTTTGCTGGAGTGTTCCACCAAAGTTGGTGCAGATTAGTGCTGTCATCTCTAGACACATGTGTTTCTGGATTTTATCCGTCATCAGTAGAGATCAAAAACGATTTTCTTCTGGGGTTGCTGAGACGGCTGCCACAATTCTTACAGGTCTCAATACCTCTCACAGGCGCACAGGTGCATCTCCACTAGCTCGTCAGCTCAATGGCTCAAGGGAGCCTTTTTAAACAGGAAGGGGTGGGAGCACACTGCTGACCTCCCAGCACAGTTCGCCCCTTAGCATTCTGGTAAATGCAGTTTGTAGTGCATGCTTACTTGGTCTTTCAGGGACGTTATAGTTAGTTGGACATTTCACTCGTACAAAACCAGAGAAATTCCCCCGTTATAGTTAGTTCAGCTAACTATAACTCGCGCCCCCGCAATGCACTGCTGATGACGTCACATCTTACATCATTCATGACATGGTCAGTGACATCACTGATGACATCACTGATGACAGGAGCCGGTGGTGGTGGTCCCCGGGGCTCCGTAATGGACTTCCATATTTGCATTTTAGTGCCCCGGGGAGGTGGCAGTCCCCGGGGCTGTGGGGGGGCCATGTGCCCCCTGCAAATAATTAATGAAAGCCCAAGGGAGTGGCGGTCCCCGGGGCTTGGGGGGGCCTTGGAGGCCCCCCACACATTTAAAAATTAGCCCCGTGGGGTGGCGGTCCCCGGGGCAGTGTGGGGGGAATTCAGGCCCCCCCACACATTTTTTCAGTGCCAACCGGACCTGGCCCACCCGGGGGCTAAATAATAACGGCTGGGTGCACGAATCTCGCCAATTTTGTTTTTAAAAAAAATGTTTTTTTGGGCCCTGAGCATGCCTAGGGGGTCAGGGTGTTTCTACCCTGCCCCCTTTCCTTGTTTTTAGCGTTTGTTTTTCTCTTTTCTTGTGACTCGGTTCTGCCAAGTCACAAGATGGCTGCCAACACTTCCTGGTTTGGAGTGTTGACAGCCAATTAGAATAAAGCTCGTGGTCGGGAGGGTCAACGGATCCTCCGTGCCTCTAAATATCGATACTTTTATTTTTTGATTTTCTCAGCAACTACTGAACAGATTTACACCATTTAAATAAAGGGCGCTTTCTGAACCAAGCACTACCTTTTTGCCAAATTTGGTGTAATTCCGTTCAGCAGTTCGAGCTGTAGCCGTGTCTAAAGTTTCCTATGGGAAATTCATTTTTCGCCCTCTTTTTTTTGAATTTCTCAGGAACTACTGAACGGATTTACACCATTTAACAAAAAGAGTTCTTTCTGAAACAAGGGCTACCTTTTTGCCAAATTTGGTGCAATTCCGTTCAGCAGTTCGGGCTGTAGCCGTGTCTAAAGTTTCCAACGGGAATTAACATGGAGAAAACACGTTTTGGGACCCCCCTTTTTTCTCTGCCCCTGCTTGCTGAATCACCCCGAAACTTTCAAAACAGGAGCTGACCGGAGCGCCCCACTAGTTTTGAAAATATCGCAATGATTCGTCAACCGGCGCCAAAGTTATTGGGAAAAGAAAAAACACTTTTTGAATAGAAACAAGGTCCTAACTATAACTACCTACTGGCGACCGCCAGTAGGTAATATATATATATATATATATGAAAATCGCAATCTTGGCTCACCTCGTTGCTGATGATTTCACCCAGGTACGGACCACCACTCGCAGAGACAAAAATAATCTTCAATAAAGTGCTTTAATCGTGCCAATAGTACACCATCTGTATCAGGCTAGTGCTTGCCATGACGCGTTTCAGCCGTCTGGACGCAGCCTTGATCACATGACACGCCGCTAACGTGACAACATTTAAATAGTGCACAACCCCAACCCGTGATCGAAAATACCATGCACAGTTGATAGACATAGAAATAAGACATCTTACAAATGTATAAAACATATGTGCTACATTAATGGCCACTCAAACAAATGCCAACTGTCTTTTTATGTTGAACTGTATTTTGTCTGTCAACAATAATGATTGTTATTTAAAAGGTAAAATCTGACAACACGCTATTGATTCACTATTGTATCTAAAATAGACAATGTTGTTCCCTTCAATAAAATGCTAGTGCTATCTAAATCACTTGATGACAAATCCATAAATAGAGAATTGTTGGTACAAATACCAAAAATCTATTGAAAGCTAAAAATGCCATCTGTATTGTAAGATGAATAATCTACTGTCTTAATTGTTACAGTGCAAGTACCCATAAGAATCTTATCTAAAGATAACTAAAGTGCTATCAAAAAGTGCTATGTGCTTATTTACTACAGTTCAAATTGTCTAAAACAACGGGGCTGCCCAGAAACACCTTTCTGTATCTGAATAATGTTTATAAAGTGCAAGTGCAGAAACCAATAATGGCTGGTCAAACAACCTATTTCTCAGTAAAAAAGTGTGAAGAAGCACAGTGGTGCCATGTCTAACCACAAAGAACAACGTACTTTGTTTGAGTGATCGAAAAATTTCTTTGAGACAACCCAATCGTTTGACATAGATGGACTTGTGCTAAGAATGAGATGTTAATATACACATACATTATAAGAAATTGTGCAAGTCCTCACTTGTGTTTAGACCATTTAACTTCTTTGTATCAAGTGCCAATAGAAAGTGAGACTCTGTCGTAAACGTCTCTCTCTGTTACCACCACGTCTAGATATCGGGACAGCACCTATAACAAAGTACTTAAGCTCCTTTAAGTTGTTGCGATGTACTAACTGAAATTGTCGGGCTGCTGGATAGTTGGAATCTGAATTAACCACAGCCCGCAGATGTTGTAAAATTCTGTTAAATACCGGGAGTTTAATACTGCCTACGTACTTGAGCCCTCGTGTACATTCTAACACATACACAGCGTGGTCAGTTCGGCATGTGAGATGGCCTTTGATTTGTTTGGGTTTTGTGCTGAATGCTGTTACATATTCAGTAGTATTGGTGCCGAATTTACAAGCACGGCATGAACTGCACTTGTTAAAACCTGTTTTAGCCAACCACGTTTGTGTGGGAATTAATTCTGGGCTACTCTTTATTAGCGTGTCCCTCATCGAAGATGCTCTTCTAAACGTGATAGATGGTAGTGCTGGTAGAATTTGGTTTAACGTTATATCAGTGAGGACAATTGGCCAATGCGTATAGATGATGTGTCTGATTTTGTTCTCTTGTTTACTAAATGTTGCAATTAATCGTATGGCCTGCACTGTCTTATCAGTAGGAACGCTGAGGGTGGGGGTGGTAGAGATAACAACTCTCTCGGCTTTAGGTAATAGACAAAGTTCTCTCGTGAGTGAATTCTCCTTTAACAAAGCCTTCTGCACTTCAGAATGTTTGTAACCACGGGCGAGGAAACTCTGTACAGCCTCTTGCTGGCACTGAACCAAATCTATATTGGAACTACAGATACTGCGTATACATAAAAATTTGCCGTAAGGAATACTGTTTATGAGGTGTCAGGGGTGAGAGCTACTGGCATGGACATTGGAATTTCCAGCCGTGCTTTTACGATGAAGTTTGGTTTGGATTACACCCCTACTCAAATTGAGCTGTGCATCTAGAAATTCCACCTTGAGATTGCTGATCTCAGCCTTGAATTTTAAATTTAACTTGTTGTCATTGATAGCCAATATGAAAGCTTGTGCTGCTTCCTGAGTACCATTCCATATTATGCAAACATCATCTATATATCTCCAATAATGTTTGACATGTGCATCCCACATCAATTTGTGTTGGGCCTTGAGGATATGCTCCTCCCACCAGCCTACATGAAGACATGCATAGCTGGGGGAGAAGCATGCCCCCATTGCCACTCCCCTCAATTGCTGGTACACTTCCCTGTTGAAAAGGAAATAATTATTGTGGAGGCAAAGTTCAATCATCTTGAGAATCATACAATTATGTTCATGTAAATAGATCGGTCTTTGATCTACATAATGCTTAATAGCAACCAACTCATCCGTGTGATGGATTCTCGTATAGAGTGATGTTATATCCATTACAATGAAAAGGTAGTCTTGGTCCCACTGTATATCATTGATCTTTCTCAAAAAGTCCCCAGTGTCTTTGATGAAAGAGGGTAAACTGGTTACATGTTCTTGCAGAAAAAAATCTACATATTTTGACATCGACTCCATGATGCTTTTTCTATCCGAAATGATTGGTCTGCCTGGAATGGGTGACACATTTTTGTGTACTTTTGGGATAAAGTACAGAACTGGTGTTATGGGGTGTTCGTTTTTAGGAAATTGAACTCATTTTAGTCAATAGCCCCATCCATTTCCATGACGATAAATGTTGGAAAATCGTATCCTTCATTGTCCCAAGATCATGAACTGAGGATTTTTTGTAGCATGATGAATCCCCTAAATGTCTGTTGGCCTCTTCGAGATATAGTTGTCTGGGCCACAGGACGATGTTGCCGCCCTTATCTGCTTTATTTATTATAATTTCATGATTATCACCCAATTTTTTCATGAGATTGATGTATTGCAGTTGCATGTGCTTTCTCCGATGCCTAAAGCGATTGACAGTTCTGTTGAGTTGTTTTAGCTCTTCCACTACTCGATCGCTGAATACGTCGATGGCATCTTTGGGCATTATTGGGACAAAGGTAGATGGTGGGCGAAAGGGCTATTAGCTGCTTTAGTGATATTGATGCCCTCATCAGCTCACATTTGTTGTGTGGACTTGGAGGAATCGGTATCGTCATTAGCTAACGAGGGTAAAAGCCTAAGGGTGGTGACATAAATTGCTTGAAGGTTAGTATCATTGTTATTTGATGTAATGTCATCCTTGGAATTGGTCGTGGTATTTTTGAGTTGTTGGAATTTAATCAGTTTTAATTTGCAGATGAATTTGTATACATCTATTCGGGACTGATTATATTCAAAATTACTTTCCGGGCAATATGTAAGCCCCAAAGAAAGCAATTGCGATTCTGCAGCTGTTAATGCAATGTCCTTAAGATTAATTACAGTGTTATCTTTAAGCGTGGTTACCGTCACCACTTCCTGGCTTGTGTTGTTCTGTTGGTATTTCTGTTTGTGTT
Source organism: Calotriton arnoldi (assembly GCA_963921515.1). Lineage (NCBI taxonomy): Eukaryota > Metazoa > Chordata > Amphibia > Caudata > Salamandridae > Calotriton > Calotriton arnoldi. The sequence goes on from CAWUFW010018563.1 coordinate 29,614, forward strand.
TCCTCCTTTCGCTCCTGCGCTTGTTCCTCCTTCACCTGCTTTCACTTGAGCATTCCGTGGCTGCAAAGTCGGCCTCCTGTCCTGACGTAAAAAATGGAGTTCCTCAGCTGGTGTCAGGTTGGTTGCCCCCAAATCATGTGGGCCTATTGTGACTTGCCTACTGTCATCGGAATCGCTGTTGCTGGTAAGTGAACCGGCCTCAGACTCTGAATTTTCTGCAACATTTCCTGCCTGTGTTGTCATTGGGACTTCAGGCATTTAGTTGGTCAGAGCTTGTCTTCTACAAGTATCGAATTTAAATGAAAAAGTAAACACCCTACCTGTTGCATAATCATTTTTATCACGCGCAAACTTAATGATTTTTCTAGCTTTGATTGTGTCTTCATGTTTTTTCAATCTTAATTCAATGTCTGTGCGTCCTTTAGTAATTATTTCTTTCTGTTCCAACCCACCCAGTAGGCCATTGACCCTTTCTATTTCTTTGAGTGTTGTATCTCGGTCAATTTTGGCATATTTGATAAGAATGGTTACCATGTTCATTGATGCCTGCAGGTTGTTTTCTGCCCACTCCTTTAGCATAGATGGATTGGGGTTCTCAAATGTTGGCGCGATCAGCACTCTTAATCCTCTTGGTACCCTATTGGCATCTCTGTACTTCTCAAGCGACTTCTTTTCCCACCATTTGGTGAGTTCAGTTTTCAGTAATTTCTCTAATATCCTCAACAAACTTTTAGCATCATTGTTGATCGTATTGCTGATTTGACCATTTTGTTCACTAGTTACTTCAGGTAAATTGAGAAATAGCGCTTCAGCTGCAGCCTTGCGTTCTCGCAGCACGTTGTTGGCTGACATCGTGTGTGTAACTTGGCTGCACTTTATTTAAGAAATAGTTCTGGTGCGAACCACCTCAAATGTCCGCGTGCAGTCTCTGTACCCGCTGAGTCAAACTTTCTAAGTCAGCCCTGCTTACCCAAAAGAGTCACCCGGTTCCTAGGGTCCTCCGACCTCTCGGTCACCGCCAAATTCTCCCTGGAACCACAGAGCTTCAACTTGATACTGTACCGATACATATACATACACTACTCCTGCCATGCTCAAAGTGTGATCGGCACTCTGGAAGCGGGTAAAACAAATTATTTAATGCTTGGCATAAACGTATTTCCACTTGGGAGGTGTTTCGGTAATTCCTTGCCTTTGTCAACAATAAAACGCCATTTTGCACCTACCAATATAGTCACATGTTGTTGCATGTTATCAATGACAAAGAAAATGTAAAGAAAACAACACTATAACATTTGACAGTCATGCAAACAATCATATAAATATATACAGACCCATACAGCTACTCACACACCCACTCACAGAGCTTTAAAGCCACTCACACACCCACAAAACCACTCACACAGCCACTCACAGACCCATACAGATACTCACACACTTGCTGACAGACCCACACAGGCACTCACACACCCAATCACAGACACACAGAGACATTCACATATCTACTCATAGACTCATACATATACTCACATACCCACTGTGGCACTCGCACACCCACTCACTTACTGACACAGACACTCACACCCCCCTCAGAGACCCACACAGACACTCACATACCCACTCACAGACCCACACAGGCACTCACACACCCACTCACACACTCACAGAGACACTCACACACCCACTTATAGACCCACACAGATACTCAAACACCCACTCACAGACCCAATAGGACACCCACACACCCACTAATGTACCCAGTAAGACACTCATACACCCACTCGCAGACCCACAGACACACTGGCATACCCAGTCACAGAGCCACACAGACACTCACAAACCCACTCTCACACCTACTAAGACACTCACATACCCACTCACATATCCATGCAGGCACTCACACACCCACTCAGAGACCCATACATGCACTCTCCCACCCACTCACAGTTCCAAACAGGCACTCACACACCTATTAACAAACCTACACATACACTCACATACCCACACAAATACTCACATACCCTCGCACAGACCTATACAGCTATTCACACACCTACTCACACACTCACACAGCTACCCACACACCCACTCACACACCCAAAAAACCACTGACATACCCACTCACCCTCATACAGCCACTCACACTTAATTACAGACCCACATAGCCACTCACATATCCACTCACAGACCTATTCCACCTGTCACACACACACCCACTCACTCACAGATCTATACAGCTACTCACACAGCCACTCAAACACCCATACAGCCACTCACAAACCCACTCACTGACCCACTCACTGACCCATACAGCCACTCGCACACCCACTTACTGACCCATATAGCCTCTCACACACCCCCAAAACCAGTCATGCACCCACTCAAAGACCCACACAGCCATTCACACACCCACTCACACCCCTATACAGCCACTCACATCCCCTCACTGACCTATAGAGCTACTCACACACCCACTCTCAAAGGTTACAGTTAGGAAATAAAACTTTAAAAACTTTAGAAATTCACAAAAAAACAAAGATTACAGGGACGTTATAGTTAGGAAATACCATTAAAAAGCCAGTGAGATTCACTGAAAAAAACAAAGGTTACAGGAATGTTACAGTTATGAAATAGAATAAAAAAAAACCTTAGAAAATCACAGAGAAAACCAAAGGTTACAGGGGCATTATTGTTAGGCTCAGATTTCACACGCACAAAAACATAGACATTCAGCAGTTATAGTTACCTGAGCTAACTATAACTTACGCCCCCACAATGCACTGCTTATGTCCTCACAAATTACATCACTCATGACATGGTCAGTGACATCATTGATGACATCACTGATGACATCTCAAATAACATCACTGATGACATCATCCACAGAACTACTCACACACCCACTGCATACTGATTCAACCACTCACAAACCCATACAACCACTCACACACCTACACAACCACTCACACACCCAGTCACAGACCCTTACAACTACTCACATAACCACTCACACACCCATATAACCACTCACATACCCACTTACAGACACATACAACCATTCACACACCCACACAACCACTCACAGACCCACTCTCACACCCATACAAGAACTCACACATCCACTCACACACCCACACAAGCACTCACACACCCACTCACAGATCCATACAACTACTCATGCCCACTCACATACCCATATAACCACTCACACACTCACTTACAGACCTATACAAACACTCACACACCCACTCTCACACCCATACTAGCACTCACACACCTACTCACACACCCATACAGCCACTCACATACCTGCACAACTACTCACATACTCATACAACCACTCAAGCAGTCACTCACATACCCAGAAAATCAATCAGACACCCATTCACAGACCTATACAGCCACTCACACTCCCACTGACAGGACCATACAGCCACTCACACATACATACAGCCACTCAGACACCCACTCACACACTACTATTCCCATTCCAGTTTGTGAAACAGTAGGGAAAGTGTTGTACTCTGGAGACGTAAAATGTACTATTCCCTCCCCAGTATGTGCACAGTAGGGAAAGTGTTGGACTTTGGAGGGATTAAATTTAGTATTCCCACTCCAGTCTGTGCAACAGTAAGGAAAGGGTTGGACTTCGAGAAGTTACAATTACTATTTCTACTCCAGTCTGTGAAACAGCAGGGAAAGTGTTGGACTTTGGAGGGGTTAATTTCACTATTCCCACTCCAGTCTGTGCAACACTAGGGAAAGCGTAGAACTTTGGAGGGGTAAAATGTACTATTTCCACTCCAGTCTGTGCAACAGTAGGGAAAGTGTTGGACTCCAGAGGGGTAAAATGTGCTATTCCCACTCCAGTCTGTGCAACACTAGGGAAAGCGTAGGACTTTGGAGGGGTAAAATGTACTATTCCGACTCCAGTCTGTGCAACAGTAGTGAAAGCGTTGGACTCTGAAATGGTAACATTTACTATTCCCACTCCATTCTGTGCAACAATAGGGGAAAATGTTGGACCTCTGAGCGGTTAAATATAATTTTCCTGCTCCAGTCTCTGCAACAGTAGGGAAAGCATTGGACTCTGGAGAGGTAACATTCACAATTTCCACTCCAGTCTGTGCAACAGTAAGGAAAGCATTGGACTTCAGAGCGGTAAAGTGTACTATTCCCAATCCCGTCTGTGCAACAGTAGGAGAAGTGTTGGGCGTTGGAGGGGTAACGATTACTATTCCCACTCTAGTGAAAGGAAAGTGCTTCACTATAAACAGATAACATATATAAAACATAACCCTATTAATGTATAACAAATACAAAACTCTTATTATGAACTTTATTAATTATCCTAAACATATATATATGTTAAAATAAAATACTATTTAACAAAATTAAAATGATTAGTAAACAAATTAATGATTATTATCAATTTAGAAAATTCTCTTGTATTTATTACTTAATTAACTTACCACACTATACCCCCACATACCTACCAGCCCACACTTAAAATAAAATTAAAATAAGTGAATGAAACACAATTAACATAATAATCAAATACAAATGAATTAATAATTTAATAAATAATTATTAATTAATTAATTAATTCATAATTAGTATCTTACCTATACCCCTAAAACCCAAAAGCCCACAACAAATATATAACTTACAGAATACAATTATTACACAATTTACATAATTAGTAGTAGTAGTAGTAGTTGTTGTTTATTTTGGATTAAAATCCATAAAACACACATAAAATTAGCACAGTTATTGTGTTTGCAATAGGTAAAAGAATGTAAAATCCATTTATATTATCGTACATTCAGCTACAAAATTCAAATCAAATCAGTTTTACCACAACCTAACTATAAACCATAATTGATAATCAATTAAATAATCAATAAAAAATTGTTAATTAATTGTTGATTCATTTTTCTTTAATTAATTTACCACCCTATACTCCTACAAACCCAACAGCCCGCACTTAACATATATTTAAACAAATTAGTTATTACACAATTTATATATTTATTAATCAATTAAATAATTAACAATAAATTAGTAATCAATTGTCAATAAATTATTACTTAACTTCCCACCCTATACTCCGACAAACCCAACAGCCCACACCTAATATTTAACTGAAACAATTGGATTATTGCACAATGTGCATATTTATTAATCAATTAAAAAATTATTAATACATGTATTAATTAATTATAATTAATTAACTTCCCACCCTACACCCCTACAAACCTAGCAGCCAGCTACAACAATATAAATTACTATTAGCAGTAACATTAAAAACTATATTTAAAAATTATCAGCACTTATACAAACAATAATAACACATAACATGAATAAATAAACTAACACACATAAAGATAATGAAATAACCAATATTTTTTACAACTATATTATTGAAAACGAGATTAACAGCAACAATAATATTGAAAAGAATATTACTTACCTAAAAATTTGATATCCTTGACAACAATATTTCTGCATAATAATATTTTTGTATAACGATATTCTTTCTATTATTTCTGTAACTTTATATTTCTAATCCTATATTTTGTCCAAATACCACGGGGCTTTAGTGCAGTTGGCGCATCATTTTTGGGCACATTGGACCCGAAACCCCTGTCACACAACTTACCCCAAACTGTACTGACTTTTGATGAAGTCAGACACCTGGTCTTCTGGCTCTACAAAATCTGCCCTAAGTATGACTGCAGAGTGGCATCTGACTGCACATACTATATGGGAAGTCATCATCAGCTGACAGTTCCCAGGGATGGAGTGGGACAGGATGAGGGAACACACATGCACAGTTTCCAGAAACACCCATTTCAAATATACTCAGGGCTATATAATTATGACCCCAGTTGCATTGCACTTGTACCACGCAGCTTGGTACATGTGCAACGCAACTGAAAAATGAGATTTATGAAGCCACTCAAGGCCACTTTGAGTGGCCCTAAATGCTTCATGAATCTCAAGTAAAGCAATGCAGCATAAATCATTGTGTTGCCTTACTCTGTGCTAGGGAGGCATTCCATGGGCCTTTCATGGGTGTTACCACACAAATCCCATGCTTTTTGATGCATTCCCAGGTTTATCAGCACTTGTAAGCTTGGGAATGTGCAAAAAAGATACGCCTTCCCAGGAGAGGCACAACAAAGATAAATATCTTTATTTCTCCTGGTTACTTCCTCTGTACATGTGTGCTGCATTCTATTAGAGCTGATAATGAGCATATTTCCGAAGGGGTTTGGGATGACAGCTTTTCCATTTTTTTTTTTGTTTAGTAGATTCCATTAATTTCTGGGCACTGAGGTAAGTCTAACTGAACTTTGGTTATCAGTTTCATCCCTATTTTCAATCAATCAAACTCTTTATTTCGGTAAAATACCATAAAAGAGACAAGCATACAAGGTGGACTTCTGCATAACATTAAGCAACAAGACAGTTCGTATTTGCATTATAGTTTTTAAAAGAAAAATACAATTAAAAAGTGACAGTCCATGTCGGAGTTGTAACGACTGGGAATAAAACACCTCAAAACAGCAAAATATCATACAATTCATAATTTCCATTCCTAGGTCCAATTAAAGTTTGCAGTGCAAAGTAGCAAAGTCCCTTGTCTAAAGTACAAATGCAATAGTTAATGTTTACGCGGGCGTCTAGAACATGAGATTACATTCATGGATTATACATATCTGAGTTATGTTCAAGATTTAAAAACGCCCATCTTCACAATAAAAACAATTAGGAAAGAGTTTGAATATATTTATATACAAAAATAAAAGAATAATGATTTACAGTATAGGGTTGTTGGCCATCTTAACAGATATTCTTGGTAAGGCAGATGGTCATAACTGCGGCTCTCTGGAGTGAGTCAGGGGAGCTACTTCTGCCATCCTTCTAATCACCCATGAGTGGCCCAAAAAGTTTGCAATTGCGCACACAAATAAAGGTCTTACATCAGATTTCAGTATGCGCAGGGCCACTCTAGAATCACGAGTTCCAAGTTGTCTGCAAACTGGAGTCAGCCATTGGCTCCTAGGTTTTACATACACTTTGCAGGCGAAAAAGACATGGCCACTGGATTCATGTGGGCAGGGGCAATAGGGGCAACCCTTTAGCTGTTCTCGATTTGTCGACCATGAATTTGTGAAGGCATTAATTGGCAGACTACCGTACCTGAATTGAATATAGAGCTTCCTGTCAGCCGGCACCTTGATTACGTTAAGGTAACTTTCTAGGGAGCGGCTGACTTTGAAGTCTCTAAATTCTTAAGATAGTCTGCCTTGGCTGCAATCGAGATATGCGTTTTGCTCAACCCATTCCCAGTAGAGTGCTTTAATTAACCCTGGGCAGAGTATGCGGAGTGGTGCTCCGCGTAGTTCCACGGAGTTTAAAAAAAACTCAGTGGAACTACGCTCCGCTCTACTCTGCGCCCTCCCAAAGTTATTAAAATAATTAAAAAGGCACTTACCTGACGTGTCTGCCTCGGCTGCCTCCTCCTCACAATGGCTGCTCTCTCCTGCCTCCTCCTCACACTGAATAACCCCTATGTTGTACGTCTTGCGCGTGTGCCTGCGTATTCGCAAGACGTACAACGTAGGAGTTATTCAGTGTGAGGAAGGAGGCAGAGAAGCAGCCATTGCAGGAGGAGGCAGCTGAGGCAGACACGGCAGGTAAGTGCTGCCTAATTATTTTATTAACTTTGGGAGGGTGGAAGAGCCAGCTAACTACGCTCCGCCATGGAGTCGTAGTTTTGCCTGAACTCCGAGTTCGCAGCAGAACGCGGAGTAGGCAAAACTACGCAAACTCCGTTGGTGGAACGTAGTTACCCACCCGGGGTTAGCTTTAATCTGGCTTCTAGTATGGGTTGGTGAGCAAGCAACAATATATCCTGGGAGACCTATGCTGGACATGAGACTTTTGACGTATTCAATCCAGCCGATTTTGTTCATAGTGTCTAGGGCACTGACCTCCTTGAAGGCAGCGGCATAAGGTGTCAGTTCTGGGGTAGAAACCATCCGCTGCCAAAACAACAGGGGTCGGAGCTTCGCTAAATCACTAATGGGTTTGATGCCCACATTGAGCGTTAGTGGATTAAGCGTAGTACTTTGCGGGAGAGAGGCCAGATTTTTAAGGAACTTGTTCTCCGGGGCTGTCAGCTCACTTACTCTTGCCATACCCCACAACTCAGCCCAATAAAGGGCACTGCTCATAGCCTTACAGCCATATAGTTTTAGAACAGGTGCAATTGGCTTAGTATCGGAGAGGCAGTGTTCCTTTCGCAGAGCCCCTGTTACCTGGGAAAATTTGAGGTGGGCCTAATTAAGATGACATTTCCAGGCCATGTCCTCAGACATTTTGATTCCCAGCTAATCAAAGGATCCCACTCTCTCTTAGGGAATCTTGTCTAGGAGCAGTTTTTCCTTAAAGGACTTGTGGGGGTTTAGTAGCATTAATTTGGTTTTAGATGTATTTATTTCGAGCCCCCTTTCATCTCAAAAGAGCTTGAATTGGTTTAATAATATTTGCAAGCCCATTGGTGTCTTCGAGACGAGAAGGGTATCATCTGCGAATAAAAGAGTAGCGATTTTTTTGGTTAGCTAAGGAGGGGGCGTCAGCTGGAATGGCAGATAGAAACTCAGCAACATAATTAATGTATCGTGAAAACAAGGTTGAGGCAAGGACACAACCCTGTCGGACCCCCGCTCTATTTTAATGGGTCAGTGACCTGTCCCTGGCTACCCCATCTTACTCTAGCAAAATTCCCTTTGTGTAGCCTAATCAAGAGTGCAAGGATACCTGGGGGCATACCCATCTCTCCAAGGACTCGCGCAAGTTTACCCCTGGGAACGAGATCGAATGCGGATTTTAAGTCTATAAATGCAATATTTAGGCTCCCTTTCCCCAGCAAGACCACCTTTCAGTACAGCATAAGGAGGCGGAAGACTTGATCGATTGTGCCAGTCTCCCGTCAGAAACCCGCTTGGAGGGGGGAGAGAATATTAATTCATTTTTGGGCACAATCGATCAGGCTAATTGGTCGATAGTTGGCAGGATTGGACCTATCGCCCTTTTTGAAGATAGGAATCACTTTGGTCCCTTTCCACGATTCTGGGATCCTCCCACATCAGCGATGTCATTAGCGAGTATCAGCATATAGTTGCCCATTTCTCCCTGTCAGATCGAAAAAGGTCCCCTGGATATCATCCGGGCCGGGGGCTTTAGCATGTACGATTGCCTCCAGAGAGGCCAGAATTTCCTCTCTGGTAAATGAGAGACCATGTGGTGGTTCAGGTTGGTCAAGCACTACTGGTTCTTTTTTATTTAGCTACAGAGGGTGGAGTACAGGGCACCAAAGTGTTCTTGTAACACGTTCGCTGGGATGTTATTAGCCATGGGTGGGGACCTTTCGGAGTTGCCTTTGCCACCTAGTACACAAAACATCCTGGCATCTGGATGCGAGATAGATTCCCCAAGTTGTTCCCATCTCCTTTCGTCCCATTCTCTCTTTGCCTTGACTTGTGCTCGTTTATATTAACTCCTTAGTTCGCGAATTAAAAAAGTATCCCTTCCTCTTAAGGCTAAAGACAGCTGTCTTTTTAAGGTTCTACACAGTATTGCCACACTGCCACTGCCGGAACAGGGGACTTCAGCCCCCAATAGCCCTCGTGCCAGGAGGCACCGACGTCTGTTTTCCGCACCCGGAGGTGCATAAAAGCACTGCTGGGCTCCCGCAGCGGGCGCGGGCTTGCCCGGGCTGCGACCAGGTGAAGCGCCCGTCAGAGCCCAGAAGGGGCTGGGCTGGGCAACCCCGCTGAAACTCGCAACCCAAAGCTCAGGGACTTCAGACTGCCCTCCACACTAAAGTACTGTGACTAACTCTGACCCCCACAAAGCCCCAAACAGTTCTCTAAACAATCAGTGGTTGTTCTTACACTATGCTGTACTTCCGTATAAATATGGGCAAAAGGAAAGTGATTGAGGGAGGGCTGGGAGGTGCCCTGAGGAAAAAAACTAAGAAACGGATCCGGACTCCTAGCCCTGAGCAGGAGAGGGAAGGGGAACGCGGGGGGAATGTGATGGATCGAATTGATTATATATTATCTGACTGTGAGGGCTTGCTAACCACACCTGCACCACTGACTCCTGCAGCTGTTCCCACCACAAAGGCCCCCCAAATTACCACCATTGCGGCACCTGTTAACCTAGTTCCTGGTAGTATACCAAGCTTATTTAAAAAGGCAGCTAGTAAGAAACGGCCAAAGAAAGTCACTGAAGCTACTGAAGCGCCTTCCACCAGTCTGCCGTGTAACCACAGTGAAACCCAAGGTGGGACTTACCCTTGAGCAATAGATTTGCACTTCTAGTGAACCACCCGGATATGCCTGGTACATCCGCCCACGAGGAGGAACTGGGACCCAGGGGTATAGCTTCTAGTGGGATGGACTCGACCCCCCACCTTGGTGGCATCAGGGTGGTGGGCATCGAAATATCGCCAACCAATCTTAAACTCCAGAGGGAAATTATAGCCCTAAAAGAAACAATAGGGACCCTGACCATCCTCGTTTCCAAATTATATCTTAAACTAGAAGATTGTAGCAGCATAGAGCCATTACCACTTATGTGCTCCCCAAGCACTGCTTCAAATTCTAAATCGAATTATCCCACAATACACAGCACACAAGCAGAACGCGAATTTCCAAATGCCAATTCTACACCTCGGACTGGCATTCCAGGCAACTGCGTTGGGGACCCTCGCAGCATGCCATCTGCTCAGGACAAACACCTAAGAGGCCCTAGGGGGAACACCAAGGAGGAATTTGGGCTCACAAAGGCCACAGAGAAAGATCCATTTCGCACGAGTATAGGCCACAGCGAGGTGCCTCCACTCCTTAGGCATTATCCAACCCCCACAATATTTTGCAGTGCACCATTTACATAATCAATGTACCTAAGGCTGATTGCAACAACAAATATGAGAGCCGTGAGGCCCTAAAGAACAAAGCCATACACTGGATCAGGCATGTAAGGGGATGTAGATCTGTGATAAGGGACAACACCTTGAGGGCAAGAAGACGAGTCTTGAGCAGAAGCACTGCTGATGCAGTAGAACTTATTCTCACTAGCTAAAACCTAGTCCACAATCTAGTTGCCTTAGAAGCCAGAACTTACCCTCCACGCAACACAAATATCCAACTGGAGTTGAACATCCCCAGTCCCGCGGTAAACACTAAAATAGCAATGATATCTCAAAGGGATACACCACTCTCGTCCTTATCACAGAATGATTGACTACCCAGAGCCCTCACAGGAACATGTGCATTTCCCTAACAACAACACTCATGATATCACTCCACACCGATGCACACAGGCTTCGAGGGCCGATCCCCAGAAATGAGCCAGAGACACTCAGCACATCTAGTCCGGCAAACCGGAAACAATCCCCAGGCTGGAGATAAAATTACATGCATTCATCTGACTAGCTATATGGCTGAACTAAATCCTTCACCTCTCCCTCCCTTCCCACCGCACTCCATAGGCACCAGGGAATTCAAAATAGTCTCGTGGAATGTGGCGGGTGTAAGGGGAAAATTAGGTCTCTCGCATTGGCTAAAGCTTATTAACCAACATGAGATCTGCATCTTGCAAGAAACCTGGAGCCTGACGCCTATTTTTATTCCAGGGTTTGTAACATTTTACAAACCGGCAATCCCCTCTAAATATGGCTGTCCTTCTGGAGGGTTGCTTATTCTGATCAATATTGCACTAAATTTTGTCACCAAGGAGCTTCCTACTAATAACTCAGATATCCTTTGGGTCAGACTGAAAGGCCCGTCGGGTAGGAGCATTGACATCTTCAGTGTCTATGCAAGGAGCTCCAGAACAGTCAGATCACCAACTCTGCAGGCCTTAGACGAGGTGCTGGACGCAAAGCAGGCCGCCCACCCATTAATCGTGGGCGGCGATTTCAATGTAACCTTTGATCCCCTCGACTGGGAAGATATCTTAGAGACCAATGAGGAGGATACTATGTGGTCAGTCCCATCACTGGAGCTTCCACTAATAAAGAAGTGGTCCCAACCAGCCTTGCAGTTGAAATCCATAACCTTAGCACATAGGCTACATGCCGCAGATGGAAGAACTATCTCTGACAAAGGCGGGGAAATTACTTATGTTGGGCCAAATGGGTCCAGTAGGATAGACTATATACTCGTGGACCTTAGCTTATGGCCTCTCATATTAGACATGTCTATAATCCAGACTTGCGAAAGCGACCATAACCTCCTTAGCCTAGCAACTGTGCACCCTTGGGGCGAAATGGCGAGGATGGCCCCGCCCTCCTCACTACAAGGGAGGTGACTCCCTCAAATGAAAAACGTCAGCTCAAATGGTCCACTATCTTGGCAGATGAACCCAAGCTTAGCACTCTAAATAGTGACCTTGAGAATCATCTGGGGCGTTGCTATCTGGGTCCATTGAGCAGACTACATCAGTAAGCTGCAGTGCCCTACATTCAAAGTTTTTCAATCATCTGGCAAGGCATTTTATTGTTCATACACACAAGGCCAGGACTAATCAGGCGATATCAATCAACACGACCTCATGGTTCTCAAAAGAATTTAGAACCATCCCTATTTTTTTGGGTGGTGTTCATTGGATAAAGGTCTGATTTCTGGATGCAGTGCTAGTCTGGAGGAGAATGCACTGGTGGAATTAAATAGGGGTGGGCAGAACTTGTAAAGTTTCATTTCATGGAATTCCGCGGAGTACCATGAAAACTCCAGAAGATTTTGCAGAGTTCCGCAAACGGGTGGAATTAGGAACATCGCTCTGCATGCACCGATTTTCAGTGCCAGGAGCTCTTTCCATGCTGAAAATCAGTGCAACCGGCACCATACGTGCACCAAAGAGCACTGCTTCTTGAGTTGATTTTGCTGCCACTCGGGTAGATTTTCTACTCAAGCAGCAGCTTTCTGACTGAGAATGGTCACTACCACTCGTGACAACCCACGTTTTGGAAATCTCATCGATTGCCCTCCTAGTAACCAAAAATCGCTCTAGGGGACAACAAATCTCACTTGCCAACTTACTGTTGGCGAGCCGCGCATGAGAAAAATCTCTGCCACATGGTGGTTGGCAGAAATTGGGCTGAACTCATGTTAAATGTGTACCACAGAGTTGCCAAAACTCCGCCAACTCTGCTGGCGGAGCTGAATTTATCACTCATCCCTAGAATTAACTCCATTGTACTAGCCCAATGGTGATTTTGGATGAGGAGTGTTTTTCAAATTTAACACTTTCTCCAGGAAATGTAGGATTTTCCATACCCAACCCACTCTAAGGGCCTTATTATGTCTTTTTGCGGTCCTGCAGTAACACAGACAATGCTCTGTCCGCAGGAGGACCTCCAAGGCCGTGGTGCGCCCACCCGGCAGATTCAGAGTTGAATCTAGGTTGAGTGGGCATTGCTGCGGCGGTCTCATGGTGGCAGCTGTGTTAGGCTCATAGAAGATCCTTCACAGCAGACCACTTCCATGACAGAACCTGCAACACGTTCCTGCACGGTTGGGCATGCATGCCACAGCATGCACGAACTGGGGTGCAATTCCAGGGGGCACAACATGAGCCCCCCCGTATGCACCCCAAGGCCAGGGAGCAGCTCTTAGTGACCCCTTAGTTTCCTCTCTGCCACCCTTTACATGGTGGGCTCACCGCCATGAAAGGGGTAGTGGCAGGCACGGCCCGTGGTAGGAGTGCCGGTCGGGCGGTGACGTGGGGCGGGGGAGGGGCAGGGTGGGGGGTAGTAAACTACGGATTAAGGCCGAATACAGGTAAGTGAACATTTAAATAAATAAAACAAATTTCGTTGTGAGCGCTGCATCGCCAAATGCGATGCAGTGCGGCAGCGAAATTCGTTTTATTTATTTAAATGTTCACTTACCTGTATCGGCCTGGTTTACTACCCCCACCCTGCCCTCCGCCCACGCCCGCCTGCACTCCTACAGAGCCGCCCTAGGTAGTGGTTCTGCAACTCATAATATGCTCAGTGGTGCTTCACTGGCACCACTAGCATATTGCTGCACCCTTTTGCTGAGTGACCGCCACGGGATTCTGTATCACTGGCGGGCACGGTGGTCCTGTGGCAGTCCGAGCACCACACTCATAATACTGTGGGTGGATCCACATTGGTGGTGGTGGTTCGACCACCACCGTGAGTATTGTAGTCCTGTGGAACACCATACTCATAATAAGGCCCTTAATCAGGTCCTTCTTATTGTGTCTTCTATTACTCTTCTGTGGATGGACAGCATACCACGCTGGTCAGAGGCCTAAGACTAACTTTCATCACACACAACTAGGAACCTCTATAACAACTCGGAAAAGGCACAACCCTCTCCCATGATCCATTTGACCTTTGTTCACCTGCCTCCACCTGACACTTTCGCAGACCATTTGGAATAACAACATCCAAGCCTCATACCACTTTGAAAAGCGGTCAGCTAATATGTAGGCTGCATGCAGCATTTTACAAAGTTAATACAAGACCAAAATAAATGCAGTGGTTAATTTGCGCTGGCGGTTACAGGTCGTGGCAAAGCACTCATTCTTGGGAACTGGGAATTACTCTTCATCATCAGATTTGATCCATAGCAAGAGAGAGGAAGCCAAAAAAGGAGAAAATGTGAGAAGAGAAAGATCGGAAAATAGTGACAATAGAAGAAAGCATGAATGAAAAGACCCTGAGAGAGTGATATAAAGAGAGTGGCAGCTTAGGTTGTTTGTGAAAGAGGCATGTGGTGGGATGAAGTCTAGGCAGTGGTTGTATTCAGCAACCTCAGCATTTGAGTGAGCCGCGACGGTCTCCTAATGATAATATGTGGGTTGCTGCTCTCAAATCTTTTAAAATTCAGATCCGAATATCCTTTTCTAACAACAGACCTGAATCTTAGGTACGTAATGTACAGTTGATGAGTTTGTTTCCTCATTTTTCCATGCCGTCATGTATTTTCTTAAACCAATAATTGCGTTTTCTCCTATTAAAAAAATGGGTATTTTGATAGAGAGCCGTGGCTATTCACTCTTTTTTCTTGCACTTTTTATGCACTCTTTATATCATTGTTTTTTGTACTCTTGTCTCTTGTGTGGTGCTGTGAGAGTCGAAATCAGTGGCAGTACAGAAAACAACGTTGGTCTACTGTGTTACAAATGAAAGTTCTTTCCATAGTAAATCATTCTACAATGGCTCTGTTATCTGGACGGGGCACAACGAGATAATTTGTGGCTTTTAGCACTGCTCCAAGTCATAGGACCCGCATGATAATCAATTTCCCCCTCTCGCTTATACTGTAATCGACACAGGAGAGCTCATATGGGTCCTAGGGTCTATCATGATCTGTTCTGTGCGCACCCATAGCTGCAGAAGGGAGCTGTGTAGTGGACTTTGGAGACAATATGCTGTCTTCATCACAGGTCCTGAAAACAGCACAGTTCAGAAAGACAGAGGGGTCTTTGCTGCTCTGCATATCCATGCTCGATGTCTGAATCTCATGTACTCTGTCCCCAAATTACCAAGGGGTGGGGGAAGTTTAGTAGTTTTTCACTTGCCTTGCATGCTTATTGTCATGAGTAATACAGGTGTTATGCATAGTATGCAAAGGCTGACATTCAGCAGCCGCCGCCTATCTAAAGTGGTAGGGCAGCTGCAGGGGGAGGGTGGGCGTTTGGGGGGAAGAAATAATGTAAAAGTAAAAAAATAAAAGACTTTCTTCCCTCTACGCTCCCACTGACGGCTGCCTCGCTGCTTCTCTGGCCGGGCCAGAAGGGTTGGGTCACAGGGCACAGGCTCCACACCCAATCCAGACGCTGCTCTCATAGCATGAGAGCAGCGCCAGGATTGGTCTGAGCGGTCTTGTTTGTCACTCAGACAGTGCATTGGACCCTGTGGCTTTTCTCCAACATGGCTGTGAAACACAGCTGGGTCGGAGAAATATAGGTGCGCATGTGTGTTTGGCCGGCCTAGGATGGCCGGCCAAAAACACAAGCGCACTTATAAGTGCACACTACTCCTCCTACCTGAGATGCCCGGCCCGGCCCGCCCCATACTTATTACAGGACTCAGACAGCATAAATAAAAAGAAAATAACATTGTGTTATTATAATTTTATTTATCATCTGCTGGCACGGGCTGTGCAGCGATGCTCCGCCGCCATTACGGAGGAGCTGCCCCTGCTGACATCCACAATTAACAGGACATTTGGAAGTCTTTCTATCACAAGATCCCCATTTTCAGCACCTGTTTGCTAGTATACATGATCTCATGGAACTTTCTCTTGTAACTGCCCACTGCTCAGTCAACTGCAAGGAAACCGTATGTGAGGTATGCACTTGTGTAGAAAAAGCCTCCGAGATACCAGCGTCAAGGTTTGTCCATTTTTGGTCCATCCAGTTTCTGTAAGCTGCAAAGTGAATATTGCAAGCTCAGTGAATGTTGCACATATCTGGTTTCATATTTCCCTTCAGATATTCCTGCTCCAACTACTGTCAATTAATAAAACCTGTGCAGTTGACATGGGCATAAGGAAAACAGGAAATTATGTCATCCATGGGTATATCACCCAAGAATTAGGATCTAAGCTAGAATTTGATTACAAAATGAAAATTAAAGACAGCTTCAGTCAGCATCTCTACTACCTTACTGTTTGCTCCTTTAATTCAAATCAACTTCTTAACAATCAGTTGTAAAGCCAACAGGTTTGCATTGGCTGACAGTCTTTTGACTTTTTTCATGCTTGTTTCATTTTTCATTGTTTTTGCAAACCGTTTTTGTTAGGGAAGGTGACAGGCCCTCATCATAAGAATACATTGGCTAAAACCAAAAATGTTTTTTGTCTCAAAAAGGGCACATTGCCAGAGTAGTACCTGTTTCTCGAGTAGGCCCTGCACCTAAGCAAATTACATTCTGTGTGGATGTGCGCCTTGTGAAAGTGCAGAATGACCTCAGAGATAGTGAAGTTGGTCAATGGGACGGGACCCTTGTCCTGGATGGGTTGGGGCCTGGCCTGAAAGTCTTCCTCTACTGCCCTACCCACTGCGGTGGCAAGAAATTTGGGGTTATTGTTCGATACCCAGCTTGAATTTGGAGCATAGGTGTCGGCTGTGGTGAAATCCTGTTTTTGGATCTTTTGCATGCTGAGGAAGTTTCTCTCCTTGCTTCCTAATGAGGCCCACATCACAGTGGTTGGATCACTAATTCTATCTAGGTTAGACTATGCTAATGTCCTGTATCTTGGTCTCCTGGAATATCTGATCCAGCGCCTACAGGTTATGCAGAATATGGCAGTCCGCTAATTATACAAAATTCCAAAATCGTCAGACTCAGCGTATCGAGTGAAACTTCATTGGCTGCTAGTTCATCAGCGAATCAGGTATAAAGCTTTAACCCTAACGCATCAAGCCTTCTACAATAGGGGACCTAGGTACTTAAAGGAGGGCATTAAGGTTTTTTGCCCAGGGAGACTGCTGCAGTGGAGCTCAGCTGGTTTTACTGTCTCCCCGTGTTTTTTGAAACAGCAGAAGGGAGGTGCTTCCTTTACAGTTATATCAGCGAATCTGTGGAATAAACTCCCAGATTACCTTAGACGGATAACTGAAGAGGCTAAATTTAAAAAGGAATTGAAAACATTTTTATTCAGATGTTAGCAAGGAACAATGGCTTCTATCCCGGTCCTCTCTCCTTTGGGCATACCGAATAGCTTCGGGACACTCTGTGTGAGTAGCTGTGCATTTTATAAATGTGCAATTCAATGGCTAAAGTCTCCTGACCCATGTCCCCTACTATATTATGCTCTAGTAGGTGGAAGAAAAATGTGAATGACACAACAACAGATCATAACGGAGCAAGTGAATTTGATATCATATAAGCTTGTGGTGTCTATCCAGTGGCACAGAAAGGGTGCTATCGACCTTAGGTCTATCAAGGTGGAAGAGGATGTGGCATAAATGCTAGGGTAGTCAACCTCAAATCTGGGGAACCGGGCTCGAGTCTCGGCATCAACGCTCAACATCCTGTGATTCTGGGCAAATCACTTAGGGGCCTATTAGCAATAACCGGCGATAATTATCGCAAAGCGCAGTTAGCGCTTGGATAATTATCGCCGGCTATCGCAGGTTTCCATCGCGGAGATAGCGTGCTATCAGCAACGCTTATCTCCTAAGCGATAGAAACCCTGGAGAACAGTGTGAATATCGCTTGAAAACAAGCGATATTCACACTGTGACCAGTGTTAGCTAGGTGATAGGGCGAGGGGATTTAGCCATGTAATCCACCTCCCATTGGATTACATGGCTAAATAAGGTCTGGACCAGGCGTTAACAAACCAGCGCTAAACGTGTTTAGCGCTGGTTCGTTAATCACCTCCCCTGCCTCGCTAATAGGCGATAGCGAGCTTAGCGACTGTTTCCAGTCGCTTGTAGGTTGGGAACGCCTACTTTGCATGCCATTAGCGATAAATATCGCTGGCATGCAAAGCGGCACCCAACCCGGTCGCTATCGCCTAGAAGCTGTCGCTAACAGCAGTTAGCGACAGCTTGCTAATAGGGCGTTAGAATTATCGCCGCTTTAGCGGGAAAGAGTCCCGCTACAGCGGCGATAGGGCCCTTGATAATATGCCCCTTAATCTCCCCATGTCTAACAAAAATGAATGTGTCCTTATGTAACGCAACTGGTGCTCATGGAAAGCGCTCTGATGCCTGATACCTTCGGGTCATGTTCGCGCTATATAAAACTCCCGAAAAAAAAGGAAAATAGTCCCCTCAACTAGTTTGGTATTAAAAAACACAGTTGGGGTGCAGAATGTCCCTCACACGCCTGGAGCCAAGCCACAGCACCTGCTGTACTATTCACAACTATTCCCATGTTGCTGCTGACTGAAGCACGGCCAGCCAGAGTCATTTGCATGGAATAGCACAACGCTTGCATCAAGGAAGAAGTGTTGATCTGATATATTTCTGTATTTTACATTAGATGAGGCTAGACGCTGCTAGAAGAAGCATTTTAGACAGGAGTTCATGACAACCACATGGTCAATGTTTTGCGACTGCTACTGAAAGAGAGTAGAACTCGGTGAAAAGGTTATTTAACCCTGAATACAAAAAAGTAGTGGGTAATGGGGACACAATTGTTGCAGTGGTTTATTATGTATATATTATAGAAAACGATCATATTCAGCTTTTTATTGATTTCAGCCAAACGCTTGAAGAACATTACACTTTTTGGAGACAGAAGTATCTTGAAGAGAGGCTTGTTGCTTTCATGTGGATTTCTTTATATAAAATATACCTACACCAAATTTGTGCGCTGACCCCCTGAGCCTGCAGCGTGTGTTTGCTGCAATGTTTGCCCTTGTCAAGCTCGTCTTGTATTTTGGATCTCTGGCACCCTGCAGGCCATGCACTCTGTTCCTACATGTAATTTGGCGAATGACTTTGCAATGTGCCATGAAGCCACCGTTGTTACCTGCCCAGCTTTGTAGAGGCCAGGACATATGAAGATAGAAATATAACACTTTGCGGTTCCTCTTATATTTCAACTGCTGTGTTCTAGCATTGAAACAACGCTGCCATTTCTGTTGCACATCACAACTGTTCCATAAAAGCATGTCACAGAACACTCCTTTCCCCTGCCCCACTATTGTTCTCTTATTGCTATGTCTCTTGCTCATATAGCACTCTTTCAAAAAAAAATGCTGCACACTGCATCTCACTCTTAACTTAAAAGCTCAAGTAAGTTCATTTCCCATAATCATTGTTTCACGTGTTTTCTCTCGCTTGTTCCTTTTACCCGAGGCGATGTCTTCCACTGGATTACTGGATAGTCTTTCCACTTGCCTGCTTCCAATTGCTTTCAAACTATTGAATTAAGGAATGCAAACAGAAATGCTTGAAATGACTATTTTGGGGATGCAGCAAATAAAATAATTCTATGAACTAAAATGTAACAAATGCCATGAGCAGTTAACAACCAAGAGTGAAGATATGTTTATTTATCAGTTTGATAGAAAAGCATTTCTTAAAAGAAGAATAATGCATACACCACCTTTGACAGATTTTGCAAGTACATCATTAAATCATATCTCCTACATAACAATTTAACTAGTGCCAGATCTTACCAAATAATATATCATTTGTAGGCACATGGCTCTTACTAAAAAAAATATGACAAGCTTGTTTTTTGCAAAGCATCAGTAACTCATCGGGACCTTGAAGATCTATACACCGATGAAATGAAATTACAGACAGTGAGAGTGAAGGGCCGACTGTTGCACACAAGCACAGCTTGTCCTTACATTTTCGTGTCCATTTGGAACACCTACTTCAGGAACGAGCAAACTATTTTGCTCCATTGTGTGTGGGCTAGCTGCAAACTGCATTACTCATACCAGCCATTCCAGACACTGCTCTCATGCTGCTTGCCATTGAAAAGAGCATGAGAGAAGCTTTGTCATTGGCAAGGGCAGGACTTCCAAACGCTCCAATGGAGACTGAGAAACTGAGAGCTCTGCCCACCATCTGCCTTCCATAAAAAACAATTTCAGAGAGGTAAAGTACGCAAGTGAGGCTGGCCATGAAAAGGCATTGGTCCGATTGGCATGCACACTTTAAAATATACAGCAGACACAACCTCCCTCATTGCCCCAACAATGATGTCAGTGCCATGACACTCCCCCTGTGCTGAAATGTGTGCTACAACGGCTTTGCCCTGCACGCCTCATTAATAAAACATGTGATGAATAAAGGTGATTAAGAAGGTAGATGTGCTGTATTTGAAAGTGTGAAATGGCTTGAAGAGATGGAGCACCACCCTAACTCCCCCTCAGGGCGAGCCGCCCCTCGTCAGCTAATTCCAAGCAGTTCGCTACAAGTAATTAAAGAAGTGATATTAAGTACAACAAAAAGACCATTCAGGCCCCATAGAAATAGTAGAGCATTACATTATGAATTTAATACCTTTATGTTCACTGAGCATGCCTCTAAGATTATGAATTTCTAAATGTACCTCTTGCATGTCTAGATATTATCCTTGTTTGTCAAGTAAAGTGCTTGCCACCCATTTGACACTTAGGGGCATATTCTCAAGGAACTATCGCAGAGTTAACGGCACTTTTTCACAGCCAAAGTCGCGATATAATCACCGCCCCATTCACAAGCTGGTGCAAACAGCCGATATCACCAGTTTACCTGCGATAGGACCCGCCAAAAACATCGCCACAGATGAGCCCGGCAACTATCGCTAATGAGATGCAGAGTAGGCGTTCCCGAGCAAAAAGCCGCGACACCACCACAACGCAACATTCTCAATGACCAGCCAGATCGCCAATAAGAACACAAAACAGGCGATACGGCGCGTTAGCAGCAGGAAATTAACACCTGCTCTGACCTGGTGCAAAGTCGGATGACAACCTGCACCAGAAAAGGGAGCCCAGCCCACAGCCACACCTGAAGAACAACAGATGCCATGGAACTACTCATCATGCAGCTCGGAGCCCCAACAGGGCCACAACATCCACCGCCACCACCCCCAGGCTCGCCACTCCCCCCAGACCCCCCTGCCTCCCCCCCGGACCACCACAGAGGCAGCGCAGACAAAGACAGCGGACCTTCAGGAAACGCACCAGCCTCACAGACTTAACCCCAGAGAATGTCATTGCCCACTACAGACTCAAAAGGACAACCATCCTCCGCATCCTGAACATCACTGCCCACAGGCTGACGGTACCAACACAGGAGACAACCAACATCCCACCTCAGACAAAGCTGCTGGCTGTGCTGCACCTGTTGACCTCTGGGACATTCCAACCAACACCCACCAGAGTCGGAGGAGTCTCACAGCCAGCCCTATTCAAGTTCCTCAAACCTGTCCTGGATGCTATCATCAGCTTGGTACCCCAGTACCTATACTTCCCCCACACTGCGCAGGAACAGCTGGAGACCAAGCAAGGCTTCTACGCCATAGCTGGCTTCCCGCACGTGTTGGGGCAATTGACTGCACCCATGTCCTACTTGTGCCCCCTGCCGACACTGCACACAATTACCGCAACAGGAAGCACACGCATTCCATCAATGTGCAGGCAATAGTGGACCACCGGGGACTCTTCACCAATGTCGTCGCCAACTACCCAGGCTGTGTGCATGACTCATACATCTTCCAACAGTCCATCATCAACTGGCGCTTCCAGGATGGCACCTACGGAAATGCAGTGCTCGTTGGTAAGTACCAAATGAACACACCCCACACCTCAACTCCACAATCATGCAACTCACAACTCTGGGAATGCACACGTTACAAACTCACATACAACATGCCCACCCACCATACACAACAGCACAACGTACTGCGGTAACCTGGGCTAGCCATGTACATGAGCCATCAACGGCATGGCACCTCAGCCACACAATAGCAGTATGTGGGGAGAGGTGGGAACCAGGCATGTGCGAAGGAGGCAAGTGATCCATGAATGCGACTGCACACAATGCTAAGTGTGGCGTGGAAGTGCTGGACAGACTGCAGTATGAAGACCACAGACATATCCATGTCGACATATACTGCTGGTGGTGGTAGTGTTGTGGACAGTTGGTGCAACCATGTCACCCCAGCAAGTGGGGAAGATCGCGGAAATGTAGCCTGTTACATCACCCCTGTAAGCGTGTGCGGAGTGGGCTTGCCCGGCATACGCCAGGTTAGCGTAGGGGTGTGAATAAAAAGTGCATAGCCCTGGGCGTGGTTCCCTTCCAGAATGGCCAACGTGGCTGCCAGGGTGGCGCCTCTCACCCCACCACGAGGCCGATGCCTTGTGCGGAGGTGCCTGCGATCATGTGCGCCTGTCGCAGCCCGGGCAGCTGGTCCCCGAACCAGTCACGTCCACCCCTGCGCATCCAGGCCTCACTGCTCACCTGCTGACACCGGCGTGTCTCCAAGAGGGCCCACCACGTGCCGGTGTTAGCTCAAAGCCAGAGGCCCGCAACCTTGGCAGCCTCCCCAGACCATCTCGGCCTCCGCAAGCAAGGCCCGCACTACTCCTTTCACGTTGACGTACTCCACCGGCATACACAGCGGTCAAGTAGGTCACACATTTGGAACTGAGTCTTGATTACACAATGGCAGAGTACATATTTATGGCATCGTTTATATCCCTATACTCCCTTCGATGTGGTGCCACTAACTCTGTGCATAGCATTCCGACCACACGTGTCTGTGGGCCCTTGCGGACTTCTGCCTTTGGCCTACACAGCGGTCCAGCAGGCCTCACACCAATCCAATACAGTCTGTAACGGCAGGACACGGCATCGTCGCAGGGTGTACACCCGCTCAGCTCTGGTGCCTCCACCTCCGTCAACCATGAATCTTCTCCACATGCCATCTCAACGCCGTGTGTTAGAGATCCAGGAGGAGCTGGCTGCACAGCGCTTGCCCTGCGCTGACTGCTGCCTCCGGCACACACTGCGGTCGAGTAGGACACACAATTGGAACTGAGTCTTGATCTGTTCATTGCAGAGTTTATATCATTGTACAGGCCTCATCGCAGACTGCATCCCCTTCCAGCTCTGGGGCCACTGACTCTGTGCCACGGGAGTCATGGACACTCTCTGGTTGAATGTTGGTGGCATCTGAGTCCATGGCCTGGGGGTTGTCTTCATCATCATGTAGCTGATACTGACATTGTGGGAAAAAGGAGACTGTAGCATTCAACTCCTCCATATTGCCTGTTTCTGCTTGCCTCTGCCCTCTGCATCATGCCCTGGATGGACACCTTCCACTGTCCCCCGCAACACTCCGCGACATTCTCCTTGGACATCAACGAGGACCCGCTCAGCTCTTGTGGCCCTACCTCAGTGCATCGCAAGTCACCGTCCCGTGGCGGTGTGCCTGTGCCGGCCGCTGAGCATCCGGGGCCACCGACTCTGTGCAGCTCAAGTCATGGACCCTTGCTGTTTGTACTTTGAACTCCTGATTGTCTGATCACTGTTGTAGTTGTTGCCAGCACCAACCAACCCCTGAGGGGTGTCTTACACTACCCAACACCCATCCATCACAGGCGTCACTGGACGTGTGACCCTGGCAATAAAAGGTGCCGGGCGCACGTGCCCGTAGCCAGTTCCACAAATTATCTCAGTGTGTCCGTGTGGTCATTCTGTATGCATGTGGCTCCCGGGCCATACCACATTACATTGTGCTGTGTACAGCGTGCGCAACCTTGTCACCTCAGGCAGTGGGGTGGACCTGGGACATGTATCTGTGTCGGACCCCCCTGTGGGTGTGAGGGAGTGGACCGGCGTACGGGAGTACGGCGCAGGGTGTGGTCATTCAATACGTGGCTCTGGGCGTGGTTAAGTGTAGGCCTTGCCAAGGCAGTAACTAATGCGTGTGTCTCAGGTGTAGTGTCGGCGCCACCCGTCACGCAATATACAATGTTGCTATGTAGCATGCCCCCGGAGTACGGGCTCGGCTGAGGGGTAAATGAGGGTGCGCAAGCCCGCTCGGGGTCAGGGATCAGACATGCCAACTGTTGTGTGTGTCGCTATTTAAGCAGCATAAGCCAAAGGTCTACCCTCAACCGCATGGCGAGTTCAGCCAGGCATGAACTCTACATCTGTGTCCGCCCTGTCCTTACCATAGGCCTACACACACGTGTCCGTCCACCTTCAGCGCACGACATCACTGTGTCGTTGTCAGGCTTGTGGACATGCGCAGACAGGCATGACAATAGTGTGCCGTAGGGGTGCAAGTGATGCAACCACACTGCACACACTAGTGAATGGGCTCGGGGGAGGGAGGAGCAGCAGTGAGGCTACGTAATACACATTGATGCCGCTCATTTGCAACAAGCAGTACATGTCATGCAGGAATAACAAAGTCACACATATCACACACCAATGAACCACTGAGCCTGCCAACACATCATGCCGAACCAACTATTGACTCATGTCTCTGCACTGTCACAGGTGACCAAGGATATGCACTCTGCGCTTGGATGATGACACCCCTCCAAGCCCCGAACACACAGGCCCAGAGTCAGTACAATGCTGCCCACAAACGCACCAGGGGCAGCGTGGAACGCACATTTGGCGTGTTGAAGTCACGTTTCAGGTGCCTGGACGTCACAGGTGGAAGGCTCCTGTACAGCCCAGACATCGTGTGCAAGATGATCGTTGCATGTTGTGTGTTGCACAACATATGTGTACGCAGCAAGGCACCATGGATACAAGTGCCAGATGCACCGGACGATGATGATGGGGATGAGGCAGGTGGACCACACCCCACTGCAGCCGCAGCAGGAATAGCCCGTAGGAACACCATCATTGACAATTTCTTCACATGAGCACGTCACATTGTGGCAGTCCTTGGCAGTAATGGGACAGTACAAAATGACCACAGGCACAGCATGTGCAAATAAATGCATTAGGAGAACACTATCCCTGAGTGCATGTCTCTCATCTGTACAAGAAGCGGCCAGGTCCAAGACCTGGTCGCTTCTTGTTCTTATTATACATGTCAGGCAGACATACGTCAAACGTTGCACGCAACACAGTTTGAATTTGTTAATTCTTAACACTAATCTTTGTAAAAACAGGTGTGCTTAATCCACACTTTCAACTTTTAAGTATTTTTCTGCCTACCACTGGATTTTTGCACCCAACATCAAGCATGTCGTTCGACGCCATTGCCAACATAACAGATAATAGAGCAAACACCAAGGCTTATACTTCAGAAGAAGCGGATCTAATTTATAATTTGATCCAAGAAACTAAGGCATTTGATGCACAAAGTGGAACCATCTCTCAACAACTAAAACAACTGGAATTTTTGACCCGAAGAGAATTAAACCAACGTTTACACGAGGCAACGTTAATTCAATACCACAGAGTTAAAAGGATTCCTGGAGGTCTTAGACTGGCAATTAAACCTATGCTATTTAGATTACAACTTAACCACAGTTTCATGGAAAAGTGGTACGCGATTCGTAATAAATGTTCTTTGGATCTGATTTTACTTTTGATTGAAGAATTGTCTAAAGCCATAAAAGATTTGGAGGAAGAAATCTATAATATCAAGAGAGATATGTCAGCAAGAATGGAGGAAACAGCCTGGAAGCAATTCTTAGAAGACCTAAACGCTAAATTAGACAGATATGGAAAAGAGCTACAAGAGATGAAATTAAGAAAATTCAAGCGTGATACGATAGATTATAAGTTAAATGAAGCATACACGTGGGCGGAAGTATACGCCCAATAGCGATTCACCAGGAGAACAAAGGTAGGATCATCAGAAGAAAGTGTGGCCACAGAGAACGATATTGACACTAGAAGAGCTCCTGTGAGCACAATAGCTGCACAGAGTCAACCTATGCATACCGAAGTTGAAGAAGTTGCCCATGGAAGCTCCGCATCGGTTTCTTTTTTAGGCCAGGTCAGAGACTCTGGAGAACCACCGGACATTCAAGAAAAACAACAAAAAAAACCCGCAGAGGAAAAAGAAAAACAAAAATTGAAAACAGGCTTGAGGAGTCAAAACAAAATCTCATAATTAATATTTCGTCAGTGCATTTGACCAGATTGGAAGAAAAGATTTTAAACAGAGGAACATCGTTTGTTCCCACATATACTGGTACCAAGTTGGAAAATGAAATAGCTTTTTTAAATTCATGCGCATATTGAGATTAAAAAACTTTTTCACTAACATAGCGCCTTCTACTACAACAATCACAGAGCCCAAATTCAAACCCAAAAGCACGTTTGTAGCTCCAGTGTCGCATAAAACCCTAGACACTTTTGAGATTCTTGTTAAGAAAAACTTAGAAAAAATCAATTATTCCAAAGCAGACAAAATCAGAAAAAATCTCAGTCGTGCTGAGCACAGTACATTGCGTAACCTAGCAAACAATTCATCTGTTGTTTTTCAAAAAGCTGACAAAGGCGGGGGTTTGGTGATGATGGACCGTGAATTCTATGAAAACAAAGTATATGCCCATGTGAATGATACCAACATCTATGCTAAACTGGAACATGATTCCACCATAGAAATAAGCAATCTCTTTGGAACCATTTTTAAAAAAGCTGTTGATCTATTTAGGATTGATGAAACGACAAAACAATTCCTGACTACACGTTTTCCTAGACGCCCTAAATTGTATATGCTCCCGAAAGTAGACAAGAGCATGACAGATCCCCCCTGTAGGCCAATAGTTTCAGGTTGCGGATCTTTATTTGAAAATCCTGGACGATTCATTGATGCACATTTACAATCATTTGTAAAAAATTGGGATACATATATTGAAGACACAAATGATTTTTTACGGAGCATACATTCAGTAACAGAGGAAGTGAGTGGCAATTGGCTTCTGTGCACAATTGATGTGGTTTCGTTATATACCTCTATACCCCATGCACTTGGAATTGAGGCTGCAGAATGGGCGTTATTGAGACAGACCACCAGTGATGATCAGAGTTGTTTTGTGATCGAACTCCTTGAGTTCTGTCTACACAACAGCTACTTTCAATGGAATAATGAATTCTTTTTACAACTAAATGGCACATCTATGGGCTTTCCGGGAGCCCCAGTTTACGCCAATACTTTTATGGCGAAATTTGAGTCTGATCATATTCTGAACAATAACACTTGGAAAGAAGGATTGGTATTTTTTAGACGTTTTATCGACGACATCTTCTTGATTTGGAAGAACTCAGAGGCAATGCTGATAGAGAACATCAGAACTTTGAATTCGATTGACGCGAGAATTCAATTCACTAGTACAATCAAGAGAAGTGGCATCGCCTTCTTAGACACTGGGCTGGATTTTCTTTGTGATTTTGTAGTTTGTCAAGTATGATATGTATCTTACAAAATGACCAGCTGAAGTGATCAATTAAATCAAGTGAATTTTTGAAAAGTATTGAGAAATCGATCACATCTCCCCCGTTCTCAAAGACCTTAAATGGCTTCCTATTGAAGGCAGATCCACTTACAAGACTGCTTGCATCACACACAAAGCCCTCCATCAAAACACCCCGTCATACCTCACTGACAAACTCCACAAAGCGGGCTGTACTAGAACAATGAGGAGCACTAACGCTCTCGTCCTTGTCCTGCCTTTATTAAAAAAGAAATCAACTCAGTCTCGCTCTTTCTCTGGAAACGCGCCCTCCATCTGGAATGCCCTCCCTAAAGATCTACGTTGCAACCCCTCCTACCCTAGCTTCAAAAAAGACCTCAAGCTGCTCCTTCTCAACAAATACTGGGGTCCTTAATACATTGTCAAAGGACACTAATTCTTACCCCTGCCTTGACTGTATAGGTCCCCTTTACTTACTGTGTCACCCCCTTCCCCCGCATTCAATTCTTTCATTTACGACCACCTCCCCCCTCCTCTTTACTTTTCGGATAATACCCACCTTCTCCCACCTGCTTTCCCCTTACCCCTCACCCTCCACAATTGCCCTTCACTTTCTCGCCCTCCCCCCTCCTCATACACTAACAAACTTTGCTTTCTTCCAGTCCTACTATCTTCGATCTGTTGTTTGACTTAGGTCTTCCTAGTTAATTTACCCCATATAAAATAAAAAAAAAAAAAAAAAAATACTGTTTCAAATTTTCAAATTGCCTTGTTTCATTATCTCAATGTACAAAAGTTATATTGTAATTCTGTATTACCAAAGCCTGTAAAGCGCTCTGATACTCTTGGGTCCAGCCAGCACTATATAAAACCTTTTAAATAAATAAAAAAATAAAGAAATTATGCAATGAGCAGTAAATTGCATGTTGAAAACAACAGAAAATAGTCGTTTTATTGTGTAATTTATGGTAAAAACTTGTATATTGTTGTATTTAACCCCCCAGCTGTGCACGTTTGAGTCCAGGTTGCCCACTAGGGACCTGGCCGCTTCTTGTTCTTATTATACATGTCAGGCAGACATACGTCAAACGTTGCACGCAACACAGTTTGAATTTGTTAATTCTTAACACTAATCTTTGTAAAAACAGGTGTGCATAATCCACACTTTCAACTTTTAAGTATGTATCATCTGTACAGGCACATCACTCAGACAAGTGTGAGTGCGACATGTATTGCTGTAAATTTTGTAATTTGTTCATGTATGGTGGGTGTGTCACCTCTGTGCAGAGAGGCTGTTTAGGATGTCACGTATTCGAACTGCCAGTTCTGTGTGTCGCAGTTAGTAGGGAATCCCACTCTTTGGCGTTTCACATGTGTCCAGATTCATTCCATTTTGGCTGCCATTTGTGTCCTGGAGGTGACAACAGAGCTCCTTTTGGGGTCAGATATGTACCACCATGATGCAGGGATGCCCCCTGTGACTCAGGTCCCACAACATGGGCAACATGTACGTAAGCGGGAGTCACTGCCCCTACATTCGTCCACGCTTTCATAATTGGTTGCTCATGGTCATGACACGTCTGTGTGCAGGAGGGGTTGCTTGTCCCTCTGCAATGTGAGGGGGAGATGCGGTTTCACTGTGTGTTACACGCATGTTTCAGCATTTGCGCAGTTTACATGCAGACTGCATGTCAATGTACATTGTGACTGTGGTGAGATGCCTATTTGATGCGGGACGATGCTCATTTGTTCTACATCACGGATGTGGGGTTGTGCTCGTACATTGTCATTGCACCGTTTTTTAACTCCGCTTTTATTGTGCATTTTCCCGCATGACGCGTGGGAATTGCAGGCCTCTCACTGGTTATCGCTGATTTTTGTATCGCGATTGGCCTCATCGCTACTATTTTCGCGTTCGTGTTTCGCGTTTTTTCTGCGTTGCGTTAGTTTTAACACGTTCATTTGACGCGTTATCGTTGGACTATCGCATGGGGCCGCCGTGTTGGGAATTCCACGTTAACACAGAGTTGTTATCCCGCGATAGACTGCGATGTGAAGAGTTGCGTTAAGCTACTCTTGCGGTGGTTATCACAAGTTCTTGAGAATATGCCCCTAAGTGTGTATTTTCTTTGGGTTCTACATTTGTTAACATCTTGAATATTTTTATGCATGGGTATTGGACTCTGGACTTCTTAGCTATGAGCTTGACACTGTGAAGTCAGCTTCTAATTTGATCTGTTTCTAGTTGTTCATCTCCATACAACCAGGCACACACCTGGCACATACTGGGGCCTATTCACAAAGGTACATTTACATGTGTAAATTTACTCAGTAGTAAATCTACCCCTGCACATTGTTGTAAATCTACACGTTTGTGCTATTCACCATTTTCGAGTATGGATTGATGAAATTGAATGAAATAAATTATAAAAGCACGCAAATGCCCAAAGGTGTCAAGGTGCTAAAGACTGTGCTAGATCGGATGATAATAGCAGACTCTCGTTCCATGGGCTCCAAGGGCCTGTATGTTATAAAGCGAAGATCCAAGTTTTAAGGACAACGATTTCCAGATAAGGAGTACACTTACATGTCTCCATCCCCTTAGTTCAGGGAATGGGAACATCTTAGACTGAATTTACAAGTGTAAAGTTACTACTAGTAAATTTACCCCCCTAGGTCGAGAACTTTGCCACTGTGGCGAAGACCTCATTATCAGAAAACATAGAGAAAATTAAAAAGGTTTATTAATGTTTTAAATCAATATTAAACATATTTTATTGTTCAATATAATAGTAAAATATTTAAAGATCATTATTTTTAACCTAGAAATAATAAAATGAAATATAACTGTTCATGAAGTTTTCAAAATACCCATTTAATAAATAGCGACATTAAATATATTAATTTTTAAATATATTCATTTATTTTATAAATATTAATTTGGTACCACTTTCAACAGTAAAACTTATTTATATATTTTGAAAAGCAATATTTAATTTTTAATATTATTTTCTAAGGGATGTTAATTACGTCTCTGCTTCCATTATAAAAAAAATAAATACTTTAAAGATCCACCCTTCCTGAAATGGCCTTCAAATAATACCACTACATAGTGTCAATATTCATAGACTTCCTCTTAGTCCATCGCCAAATGCCTAAGACCGATCTGCCATACACCTGGGAAATGACTAATCATACTCAAGTCTTATTATCCTTTTGATCCTTTAGTGGGTCTATTTTAACTTTGACTGAACATCCCCCATGTCTACTCTGATCCTTCCCTGGGTCAGTCTTGACACCACCTAACAGGTCTCTCTGAGGCTTCCAATTGGTGGCTTGCAGCGGGTTGCAGCAACCATATGATAAAATGAATAAATGCATTTTTTTTATAAAGAGGTGTGTTGCAGTACCTAACTAAAAGGCCATAGGTGGTGTCAGACGTACTCCAAGGCTAGGCTGGAGTAAATTTAGAACTGTTCTGTCACTTTTAGGACTCAAAACTGAAGTAGTTGCAGTAAATTTGGAAGTGTACTTTGTGAATTGCAATGATCTTACTCTTTTGTCGGTGTGTCTTTATATGAGCATGCCCCCCCCACAAATTCTTCCTTACATTGCCAAAGATCCCTCCCATTTAGCAGTAGGTAATCCCCATGTTCCAGACACTCCTCCTTGTCCTTCCCACATTTGCTACAAAAACGTATGCTTACATGTGCAGAAAGCTCTACCACTGTGTTCGAGACCTGTGCTGAGAAAACACAGAAGAGGCATAGGAGTTCAAAGTAAAGGTGCGAGGGGACTGCAGCACCTCCAAGAATTACAATGCTGGAGTGCAGAAGGTAAATGAGCAATAAAGATGCCTTTACATGTTGTGTTTATCTTGTCACATTTGCTGTGCATTCAAAGACAAAGGTCAAATGGCAGGCTATGTCTTCTGATAAATCGCTTCTTATTGGAAACTGGTGTGTACTTTTATTTCTCTGACTGCAAAGTAAGGGGATTTTCTAAAAGTGACCTGGGTGGCAATCTTGCTGGGGTACAGGGAGTGAAAGAAAAGGCAGTAGAATGTCAGTTTTTTTCTAACACACATCAACATTTAAATACCTGTAAATGAACTGTACACATATTTAAAAATATATCAGTAATTAGGAAAGCACAAATGAAGCATATTTTTTTGTAATTCTGAAGTGTGATGGAAAGAAAGATTTCACAAAGATAGGATCAAAAAACAAATCAAGACACTTTACTTGGTAATGCGCAAATGATAAATATTAGTTAGAACCAGATTTTGACACATTATTGTTTGTGCGCTAAAAGACTTCACCAGTAAAACTGCATATTTATGCAAATTTAGTGGCCATTTCTACAAAAAAAGTACTGTCTGTAAATGACGGTGGACTACCTCTCCAGAGCTCCACAATGCACAAGCGATATGATCACATCACGCCGGCCCTCAAGTCCTTGAACTGGCTTCCCATCAAAGGAAGGTGCATCTACAAGACTGCCTGCATCACCCACAAAGCACTTCATTCTCACTCCCCCGACTACTAAGACAATAAACTCACTAACGCTGGAATGTCCAGACCTTTGAGAAGCTCCTCCGCTCTTCTTCTCGTGCCACCAAAACTAAAAAGGAAAATTACCCAAACTCGCTCTTTTTCTGGTAACGCTCCCAGCATTTGGAACTCCCTCCCTAGGGACCTTCGCTGCAACCCCTCCTTTCCTGGCTTCAAAAAAGACCTAAAACGCCATCTCCTCAACAAATACTGGAGTTCTTGAATCAAACTGAATCTGGTTCTACTAGGTTCACGTGTTCAGTCCATACCTCTGTTGCTCTGTTGGATCTGTTCATTCTCTGTGTTCACCCGGTTTGCTTATGATGTCCCACCCCTCCCTTCCCCCCAATTTGTTTTTAATGGACCACATTTCAGTTTTCTCATCCTTAATGACTTTACATTTGTTTCAATTTTTACTTTATTGCTTGCTCCTCTGTAATATTTATTTTCACTGTTTTATATGTTATGTAATTCTTGTACCCTTGATGATTACCTCACGCTTGAGTTTGTAAAGCGCTCTGATACCTCAGGGTTCAGCTAGCGCTATATAAAATCTTTCAAATAAATAAATAAATAAATACACCACCTGTTACAATCTACACTCTTACCACTCTCCTGCTGAATGGGTGTGATACAATTGCTACACTTGTTTTTAGGTCGAGCCTAGATCCAGCGCATGCGCTGCTCTGTGAGACTTGTTGTGGTGGAGTAGGGAATAGAAGCCCCGCCCACTCTCCGCCCATATTTGCCATTGGCTTGTGTCATTGTCTGTCCTAAATGCTGGATTCTGATTCGTAAATAGGCTTGTGAATCCCTACTTAGTACCAACTCCTCTTCATTTGTCACCTCTCATGGCGACTTGCCCATTTACTTTGGTTGGGTTCTCCTACTGCAGGCACGACATGCTTTGGTGCCTTCTTTACACCCCCCTGCCCTCCCTCCTGTTGTCCGTGCCTTCTCCCCCACCCGACCTCCCTCCCGTTGTCCGTGCCTTCTCCTCCCACCTCCTGCTCTCCCGTTGTCCGTGCCTTCTCCGCCCTGCCCTCCCGTTGTCCATGCCTTCTCCCCCCACACCCCCCTGCCCTCCCGTTGTCCGTGCCTTCTCCCCCGCCCTCCCTCCCGTTGTTCGTGATGCCAACCATTTGCAATGCAATAGGTCTCGAGTAAATGCAAGACCTATTGCATTGCAAATGCTTGTATTAGAAATTTCTCCAACTCCACCTTTGTTGTCAGGGGCCTCATCGTCTGCTATCCAATCCCTGACTGGAGTCCGCCTGCTGAAATGGACGATAGGCCCAATAAGATCTTAACAAGGGAAAGGCAATTGGGTGCAATGCAGAAGTGTCTAACATGTCCTTCCCCACCTCCAAATAAGCAAGCGGAGAGATTCTCCAAACATCATGGCGTTTAATTTGGTTGCGTTTTCTGTCTGTCTGCACCTCGTATCGAGCGGGGGCGGGCAGTGGAAAGGTACCCGCTCACTGTTCCTGTACATATGTTTTTTAAGGCTGTGTTTGTTCGGAGCACTCGGCACTTGTTCGCCGGTGCGGAGATGTCACTGCATTATATCTGCAGTGCATGCTAATGTGTCCAAACGGCTATTCATCCCTGTTCGGTACATCACACAATTGCTTTGTTGCCGTTGACGAGATACACTTTCAAACTCCGCTGGAGCAGTGCTGCTGTCAAGTCTAAAACAGGTAATTCCTGTTTCCCTGATCAGTCCTTTGCAAATCTAGTCTCCACCCATAGCAGCTTCTCATTGGGTACAGTTATTGCTTGTGTGTGTTTAGGGTGAGGGGCTGTAAGCCGTGCGTGTGTTTTGGCTGAGGGAGGGGGCAAACATCCTGCGTTTGCTGTTTATATTGCGATGCACATCCGTATACAAATTTAAGTCAATCATTTCCACTGTCACTGGAGAACAGACACCCGCACTGATAGCTTTGCACCAGTCCTATGCGCACGCCAGTATACATATATACATACATACAGTGACTGCCATTTTCACTTGGGGGCACACACACACTCCATCCCTCTTGAACAGACACGTTATACGCAGGAGCTCATAGCCAATACTTATCCGTGTTTCAAGATGCACCATTCGCAGACAATGACGCACAAACCTGCTTTATCAGGCAAAGAATACACAAGCGGAAATGGTATTGAGTATTTACTACGTGAAGTGTTCTGCAGAATTCAAAGTCAGCAGTGCCCAAAAAGGTTACCCGCCTCCATTTTTTTCTACAGGGTAGACTGTTAGCAGCCACCCAAACAAGCATTTGCAATGCAATAGGTCTCGCATTTGCGAGACTTTGAGCTATTGCCATTGTAAATGGCAATGACTTTTATTTGTGTTTTCAAAACCTGCAAGCGGTGTGTAAACACCCACTCTGTACTTATAGTCCCTGCTTACTAGAGGCTGGCAGTAAAAGAGGCGCAGTTACTGCCAGCCTTGCTTCTCCTAAGCAAAGACTATAAGTACAAAGTGCGTGTTTACGCACCGCTTGCAGCTTTTCAAAGCACATAAATAAAAGGCATTGGCATTTACAATGCCAATAGCTCAAACACTCACAAATGCGAGACCTATTGCATTGCAAATGCTTGCTTGTATAATGTTTAGATTTTTCACAATGCTTATGACTTCAGTGATATAACATTAATAGCAGCACGCCCACTCTGATAATTGTTTCAGCACCACTGAGAAGAGTAGGAGACGGAGCTCTCAGCAAGTAGGTTTTTGAATATCAGTTTGTAGTATGCGACTGCTACCACTGTCCTTCATGTACTAAATAGAGCAGTTTCTGAATAGGATCCTCTGAGTTCAAAGCGAGCCCAACGCATTCACTTGTTGGCAAGGTATCTATCTAGCAATTGCATGTGTATTTATTCCCATTGTGTGTCCAACCATACCTTTATTATCCCCTCTGCCTCCTGCCATTTCTGCGAGACGATCTAAACTTCCAGTCTGGTTGGGACCTTCCATGGCTAAACGTTCACAGATGTTTTGCCCTCCAAGACTGGCTTTCAGACCAGTTCCTACCAGTGTAGGTGTGCGTTTTATGTGTGTCACTTACTTGTCACATGATCTTTCGGTGGGAGATTCCGTGAAGCTCATTGTTGGAAAGATCATCTCAGCATGCACCGGCACTAGGGCCCCAAACATCACGTCCCCTTCCTTGGAGTAAGCTTGCAGGGCCTGGCTGGAGAGCTTGCATCCTGCCCGGCTGGCAACGAAGAGAGCAGCCTGCACCAAGAGGAGCAGTACGGTCATCAGGAAAGTCATTCTTCGTCCGACTATGGGTTCTCTCAAACTTGCTTGCTCCAGCGGACTATGTTCTGTTTGGAACCGTACTATATTCGTTTAAAAAAGGAAACTGGAAAAAAGACAACAATTTTAATTAGATGCCCCCTATAAATTCTACAATACTTTAAGCGTAGCAAAGGCATGGTACTGGCGCTTACACTGCTCAAAAAAGTAATGGACATTTTCAAAAGCAAAACAAGAAAGCTTACAGAAAATGCAAGGAAAAGACTCAGCCAAAGATTGGACGTTTGCCTGGAGCATCATTTCAGCATGCTAAGTTAAAGTAAAGACTGTATGTTTACCTACATTAGTGTCCTCAAAGTTGAACAACTTGAAAGATATTACCTGCTCTTACAGCTGGAAGATTTTGCTACCAAATGTGTGGTTTGTTCCTTTGGTTGTGTTTTTGTCCAAAGATGGCGGGGATGGCCCTTATACTGAACTCATGTTTCAGACTGAGCTGTTACTTTGTGTTATACTGGAGCATACGTCACCTCTGGGGGATCGTAATCAGTGTGAAAACGCAGAAAAGAAACTAAACGTATATTTAAGTTTCTAAGTGTGCTTCCCCCTAATACCCATATTTAAAATAATTGTCCAGTTCCCTAATAATACATTAGATTGCTAATATATATGATCTTAAACTTAATAGTCTCCTTAGAAGATATTCTTGGCTTAGAAATCTTCTGAGAATTGAATCAATTCTGATGTTATCAAGAGAAAAAACTTGGCATCATGTTCTCCAATACGGCTGTAATCCTATAGTGAAGATAAAATCACAATTAGATGAGTTATACAATGGCAAAGCAATCACCTAATATACGGGGAAAAGAAGGTTGAATTATTTTTAATCCAAATAATTGAATTAATATTGTGATTAATGGCAATTCTCGAATCAGAGGAAACAATGGGTCTTTGTCTTGGTTGTTTTCCATTCCACTGTTGATAGAGTTCAATCATACGAAAACCAGCTATAGGAAAATCAGATTTGACACTCAAAAGGGACAGACCAGCTGAACCGCTAGGCTATGAACACAAGCAGTTTGTACTTATTGGGCTTCGTCAACAGGGTGAAGCCTAGGTCCCAAAGGAACAAGTGGACGTACCTATGCCATTTAATCTCTGTAAGGTTGCCACATCTAAATATCATACACTTCAGAGGATGAGAGCCCTTCAGAGTTCCTTAAATAAAATAAGCAGAAACGCAAATAAATGGTTGTTTCATCCTTGCACTGGAAGGTTGCTATACCCTTATATTGTCCTACATCAAATATTTCATATCCTTGTTTCGTTTACCTCGCTGTGCCTTGTTACCCTTGCCCCACACCCCCCCATTCCAGTCCCGATTTGGTACATTCTAGATGTAAGATATATAGAACTTTGACAGCTGAAACAGTTATGAGTTGCTGGATGCGCTCTCCTATGATTTGAGAAGTAATAAAGATTTCTTCACACTACATTGTCAAGTGTTGTGTCATTACACTTGAATTTGGCGATGAGGACGGGATCCGATTCAATTCGGTACCTTACGACTAAGGGCCTGATTACGATGCGGAATGAAACAGCTCTGACCGATCGTGGGTCGGAGCCCTTCAGCCCGCATCGTAATCGGCTGGTCGGATTCCTTTCCGACCGACCCATTTTGATGGGGTCGGTCAGAAGGGAATCCGAATTGGATTTCCCAATGGCTTAGCCTGCACACCATTTGGAAAGCCTTCAGTAATCCCTCGTCCGGCTCTTTCCGGCCGGGGGATTACGATGGCAGATTCCCAAAGCCTTTCTGTGCCGCCCTTTCTGACATAGAAAGGCTTTGGGAATCTGTCTTTGGGGGGCCCCAGCAGGGCCCCCATTGGTGCAAGGCCGCCAAATGGGGTGCCTGCACAGGTTGCAGGGATGAACTGCACCTCTGCTCTTTACAATGAGAGCATGCATTCCATTCGGAATGCATGCTCCCATTGTAAAGTATAGGATTGGGATCGAACAGGGTTCGGTCGCATCCTACTTGCTGGGATGGAACGGACGACAGGAGGTCGTTCGGTTTAGTTCCCAACCGATGTCGGACGGACTCCGGTCCGTCCTACATCAGAATCGGCCCCTAAGGGGTCGATTCTGATGCAGTCGGAAACAGCTCCGACCATCGGTCGGAGCCGTTCCGAACGCATCAGAATTGCCAGTTCGGAATCCCTTCCGAGTGACTCATTTTGATGGGGTCGGTCAGAAAGGAATCCGAACCGGATTTCCGAATGGCCTCCGACAGGCTCGGAGAGCCCGGCTGCCATTCGGAATTCCTCCATCAATCCCTCGGGCGGCTCTTTCCGGCCGAGGGATTCCGATGGAAGATTCCCACAGCCTTTCTATGTGGGCCTTTCTGACACAGAAAGGCTTTGGGAATCTGTCTTTGGGGGCCCCCAGCAGGGCCCACATGGGTGCAAGGCCTCCAAATGGCAGCCTAGGGAGCACCTATGGTGCCCCCCTGTTGATCCCTGCACCCGGTGGCAGGCACCTTGAGGTGCCTACCATGGGATGCAGGGATGAACTGCACCTCTGCTCTTTGCAATGAGAGCATGCATTCCGTTCGGAATGCATGCTCCCATTGTAAAGTATAGGATTGCGACCGAAACAGGGTTTGGTCGCATCCTACTTGCTGTGATGGAACCGATGACAAGAGGTCGTTCAGTTCCAGTTCGCAACCGATGTCGGACGGACTCCGGTCGGTCAAACCGCATCAGAATTGCCCGTTCGGATTCCTTTCCGACCAACCTATTTTGATGGGGTCGGTCGGAAAGGAATCTGAACCAGATTTCTGAATGGACTCCGACAGGCTCAGAGAGCCCGACTGCCTTTCGGAAATCCCCAATCAATCCCCCGGGCGGCTCTTTCCGGCCGAGGGATTCCAATTAAAGATTCCCACAGGCTTTCTGTGCCGGCCTTTCCGACACAGAAAGGCTTTGGGAATCTGTCTTTAGGGGCCCCCAGTATGGCCCCCATGGGTGCAAGGCCTCCGAATGGCAGCCTAGGGAGCACCTATGGTGCCCACTTGTTGATCACTGCACCCAGTGGCAGGCCCCTTGAGGTACCAGCCACCGGGTGCAGGGATGAACTGCACCTCTGCTCTTTGCAATGAGAGCATGCGTTGCGTTCAGAATGAGTGCTCCCATTGTTAAGAATAGGATTGTGACCGAACAGGGTTCAGTCACATCCTACTTGCTGGGCAGGAACCGATGACAGGAGGTCGTTTGGTTCCAGTTCCCATCCGATGTTGGACGGACTCCAGTCCGTCCGACATTGGAATAGGCCCCTAAGTGCATCATCGAGCAGTGTTGACATCCTGTGGAGAGCTGTGGTGCACGATGCTCAACTAACCCGGTGGTGGAGCATCTGCAGAAGTCACAAAACAATGATAGCTGATCTCCTCATACTGGCAGTGAGTCTCGATTAGGTGTCCTGACCAGCGCTCCCTCCATTTCTCTTCAGCCCTGCCTTCTGGGGAGTTCCTTTGTCATGCCTTCTCCTGATAGAGCATATGGCCGTGGCTCATCGGACATTCATCAGTGAGTCTCCGCTCTGCTTTGTAGCCTACTCCTAGTCATGTTCGAAGCCCATATAAACTGCACGTCAAGACACAACTACTCCAGCTGTGGCTGGCCTGGTCCCACTGAAAGTGTACAAATATCGGCGATTAACAGGCGATCATGAGGTTTTATGCAGGGGAAGTAGCTCTACGAAAGAGACTCTCTCCCATATCCTCTACCTAGGCTCCTTTCTGTTCCACCCCAGAATTTACTTTCTCGTACCTATCTTCAAACAATTGAATGTTACTTTAGTTCCTGCAAACTTGCAGCTGAAGAGTGCCTGAAAGGGGAGTTGTGTCAATTGACTGCAAGGTTTTTAAAATTTATGAAGGCTGCCACAATGATGTTAAACGCCGCAGCATTACGGAGTTAGTAGGCCGCTTAATTAGTTTTTGGCAGGGCTCAGATGGACTATATCGAGCAACTCTGTTTTAATTGTTAAATATGCTCTCTGATCTATTACCTTCGGCAACAGAAATTATTGCTTTTTCCTGTAGACATCAGTGGCGGCCGGAAGGGATCGGGGTGGTAGATAAAAATTTAATTAAACTTACCTCCTCGCCCGCTGCGTCACCTCGCCACGTCCTCCTCGTAACGTCTCTCCACTCGTCCCTCCTGCCAGGACAGGAAGCTCCCAGGCTCCCCTGAGCCAATCACAAGGCTGTAATGCAGTGTTGATATTAGTCTGAGCATTGTGGTAAGGCACTCAGCCAGAGAATGGGAGCCTGGGCATGTTCTCCACCCAGGCTGTAATGCAGCCTGCGTAGAGAACAAGCTAAGTGCCCATGAATGTTTGGCCGGCCCGAGACGGCCGCCAAACATACATGCTTAGTTAGGGAGTGAAAACCACTCCTCCCCTCCCTTGCTCTGTCAGCCGAGCAGCTCCGCCCCACCTCGCAAAGCTGCGATGCCCGCAACAAGAAAAAAAGAAAATGAAAATAACATTGAGTTATCATATCATTTTAATTTTTCTTACACTGCTGAAAAGCAGTGGGGCGATGCTCCTCCACCTTAGCGTAGGAGTCACCACTGGTAGACATTGACATGTACTGCTCTAAACTGCACTGGCACTTTTAATACTTTCAGGAGAAATACTTGTATTTATTGTGACTTTGATGGACTTATTTATGGTCCTCGAAAGGCTACAGGTTTTTCCCCTTGCAGCTGATTTGCACAGCAGCCTTTGCAAATGAAATAATAGGTCTCATTTAAGTGCAACAGTTGCGCTACTGGCCTGTAGTTGCAGTCTTTAATTTGAATAGCATTTGCACTTAACTGCTTGTGAGGAAAGATGTTGGTTTTTAATATGACTTTGATGCAACCATCCATTAACTCATGAATTTTCTAGGGATACCTAGTACTGCATTCTTTGTATATGTATTGGTGTTTTCAGCATTACTGTACATCTGCAAATCATCAGTCATTTATGATCCATAGTCTGCTTTATGTGCACTGTAGATAATTACATGAATTGAATTTGATGGCAAAAAGCACTTGCACTTCAATTATAGATCTGGTTGGCCACAAGTTTCTTTTTTGCGCTTTAACTGCTTGTGAGGTGAGATGTTGGTTTTTAGTATGATTTTGATGCAACTATCCAATAACTCCTGAATTTTTAAGGATACTTAGTTCTGCACCCTTTGTATATTAATTAGTGTTTTAGGTTTTAGGAGTTAATGTCCATCTGCAAATCTTCAGTTATATATGATTCATAGTCAGCTTTTGTGTGCACTGTAGATGTTGACATAAATTGAATTTATACAGATCTGGGTTGATCCCACACTTCTTTTTTTTAAGTCATTGATTCTTAGATCATGCTTTTTATTACTTGTTTTTTTTTAACCAGTCAGCAATAGGTGCTCTGACACATAACTATACCTTGTTTTTTTATATTTTTCTTTTTATTATTGCACAATGGATCATAAACTTCAATGAAAGCACACCCTTTAGTTTTTTTACTAGAGGCGGGGCATCGTCGACGGAAGGCCCTACAACAGAGGACTTCAAATTTTTTGATGCCTGTTGGAAATGGCCCTTTTTGCAGGGTTATCCCCAAACTTTTTGCTTCTTCCTCCTATTTTTTTCCTGACCTGCTGTTGTTGGTTTTCGGACTCTGGGCACTTTACCACTGCTATTCAGTGCTTAAGTGCATATGCTCTCTGTGAAATTTGTATTATGGATTGGTGTTTCCATGATTGACATATTTGATTTACTGGTAAGCCCCTAGTAAAGTGCACTGAGTGTGCCAGGGCCTGTAAATCAAATGCTACTAGTGGGCCTGCAGCACTGATTGTGCCACCCATATGAGTAGCCCTGAACAGGTAACTCAGACCTGCCACTGCAGAGTCTGCGTTCAGTTTGTAACTGCAATGTCGACTTGGCAAGTGCACCCACTTGCCAGGCCCTAACCATTCCTTTTTGTACATGTGAGTCACCCGTAAGGTAGGCCCAAGGTACCCCTGTGGGCAGGGTGCAGTGTATGTGAAAGGTAGGACATGCCCTGATGTGTGTGGCATGTCCTGATAGTAAAATACTGCCAATTTCGTTTTTCACTATCAAAAGGCTATCTGGCCCATAGGAAAGCATGGGAGTTAATTTATAACATCTTATAAATATAACTTCCCATTGGGACCAGATAGGAAAATAAAGTTTAGTATGCCTGAACTCAGAATCTAAAGATGCATCTTTTAGTAAAGGTGATTTTTACCTTCTGTGTTTGAAAATACCACTTTTAGAAAGTAGGTATTTTCTTGCTTAGCCATCCAGTGTGCCTCTGCTAGGATGTGTATTGACTGTTTGGCTTTGAAGTGACAGGGGCTGGGGATGTGCAGTGGCTCCAGAGTGACTGGATGAGTCAGAGCTGAGCTGAATAGACCTGGGCTGCATTCAGAGTAGTGGGAGGAGTTGTCACTAGCTCCTGAATAGGCCCGGTTTGCATTTAGAGTGGACGGGAGGAGATTTCCCTTGCACCTGATTACGCCCTGTCTGCCTTGGACAATGCTGTCTCTGCCTCCTGCTGGGAAGCTGGGCCAGAGAGGACCAAACTGGTTTGGACTAAGCACAGATACTTTCTGCCTGAGAGGACAAAGGAATTTGGAGTATAAATATTGGGGCCCAAACCCCTAAACTTTAGAACTCTTTTGGAACCAAGAAGACTGCCAAGAAGAAGAGCTGGAGAAGCTGTGAGGAGAGACTTCCACTTTGCTGTGTGCTTTGCCACGTTGGCCTGCAGTGCCTGCTTCTGTCTTGGGCAGTGAAAGGACAGGACTGAACTTGCTGCAACTTCCTTTTTGTGAGTTTCTCCAAGAGCTTGAGGTAGAGATTGCCCCCTGTTCAAGAAGTCTCAGGAACAGCAAAGACTTCAAGTTCTTCTGACATAAGCACTGGGGACTGTGTGTTTTGTGCTGCAACAGAAGAAAAGCAACCCGACGCCGTCTACGACATCGCTGCCGACTGCTTGTCCTGAATGCATCGCAGAGGGCACTGCCGCAACACCGCACCGCAACCCTGGTCTCACCGACGACGCCACCTGACGCCGCCACCGAGCCACTGCTTGCACCACGACCTATGGGCACTGCACTCCGCACCGCCTTGCTTCACACGTCGCCCTGGTATCCCCGTCGATGCCGCTCCATGGCGACATTGATGCCGCTGCTTGCACCGTGGTTCGAGGACAGCGCTCATATGTTATACGACGCACCGTCCTCATCCCGCACCACAGCCTTTGCCTACCGACACCAGCGCCATCGACTCCAGTTCGTCAGCCGACGACAGTGCTTCAGCAACGACGACGCCGCTGCTTGCACCGTGACCTGCCAGAACCGTGACGAGCACCGCATCACTTCGCACCACAGCCCTGGTCTCACCGATGCCGCCGGATGACCGTCACCGAGCAGCTGCCTGTACCGCGACCTGAGGGCCTTGCGCACCGCACCACTGCACTTCGCACCGCAGCCCCGATGCCTACCACACCAGTGCTCCTGACTTCAACCGCGAGGAGTACGAACTGCAATGCGTGTGACATCAAGGGCCCGACGACTCCTGCACCGACCTCCAGAACCGACACCTGCAGACGCTGGCCTTTCGGGGCTCATCGAGAGGTTGCTGACGCCCTGCATTTCTAAAGTTACTGTTTCGCGGGTCTTCCCATCACCGTAGCTGGCCCGCGATGCCACGGTCAACCAGAACTGTTTGGATTTGTTGTTCACGACGCCGTGATAGCCCCAGATGGAGCTATCAACTTCAAGGAACTATATTTCAAGTCAATTTTGATAACTGAAGTTTTCTAAGTACTGTATTGTGGATTTTTATCGTTTTTAGTCTTGTCTTAAGTATATAAAAATATTGGATATTTTTCTAAACTTGTGTGGTGTCCTTTTGTAGTGTCTTCACTGTATTACTGTTGGTTATGTGCAAATGCTTTACACACTGCCTCTAAGATAAGCATGAATGCTCGTGCCAAGCTACCAAGGGGGTGAGCTGGGGTTATTTTACGAGAATAACTCCCTTATCCTGACTAGAAGGAAGGGTCCCTACTTGGAGAAGGTGCAAACCATTGCCAACTAAAGATCCCCATTTCTAACATTGGTTGTCAGCGGTGAGGATAGGACTTGTGTTTGCACTTGACTTACAGTGATTGGTGT
This sequence comes from Calotriton arnoldi, assembly GCA_963921515.1. Classification (NCBI taxonomy): domain Eukaryota; kingdom Metazoa; phylum Chordata; class Amphibia; order Caudata; family Salamandridae; genus Calotriton; species Calotriton arnoldi. The sequence goes on from CAWUFW010018563.1 coordinate 73,606, forward strand.
GCACTTCTGTCATATCACAGACCATTACGTACCACATACTGTTTTGCCCTGTTTCCCTTCGGAATTTGGTTGTGGAACTCTGGTTAGTTGTTGCACTTGTGGGGCCTTGGCAATATGGAAATCAACTTTTGGCACCTGCATATCTACAAGATGAGGGAACTAAAAGTCTTTTGCAAAGAGAGGGGGCTACCTGTGAAGAGGAGATCCACAAGGCAGGATCTTGAGGCAGCTCTGCATAGCTATGAGGTGCTACGATGGGAGGCAACACTATCAGATGACTCTGAGGATGAATCTGAGGGGGAGGATCTTCATCCAGAATACCAAGAGGGCAGTGGCCCTGGGGAGGAAACATTATGGGAAAGATTGGCTCGTGAGAAGAGGAATCGGATTCGTGCTCGTGACCGGAGGCTGAGGCAGCTAGACCGGGAGTGCAAGGAGATAGAGCGAGCTTTAGCTGAAAAGAAAAAGTGTGTAGCTCAGGAAGTGAGCTTGGCTGGGCTGGAGGTGGAGTCCAGCTTGGATGGTGGCAGCAAAAGTGTTGGGTCCAGTACTGAGGGTGAGGTAAGCACACACACAGATTTGGTGCCCTGCTTCAAGGAGGGGGTTGACATACACCAGGGGGTTCAGGATTGTGAGGGTACTCCAGTGGTGCGCAGTGTCCCTGAGGTGGATTGGGGAACTGGCACAGGGGATCATATCCCTGGTGGTGGGAGGGACACTATACTGACTCTAGCTGAGAGGTGCAGGGAGAGGGGTCCCCCATGGTAGAAGCCCTGAACCTCCCCTGAAATTCCCGCAAACTGAAGGGGAGCCTCCTATTCCCTGGAAACACTGAAAGGGAGAGTTTCAAGCCTAGTAAGTTGCCATAGGTGCTAGCAGAATGTCCGTGGAGCGGAGGAATGGAATCCTCTTATACAGCCTGGGTTTTAAAGGCCAAGACATTTTCTGAACTCCACCAAAAGTTGAAATGCCGGAAGGTGAAGTAGTGTTTAATGATTATGAGGAGGCAATAGAAAGATGGGAACAAAGGTTTAAACCTAACATTAGTATCACACTTGAACGTTATCACTTCTATGCCAGAAGGCAAAAGGTGGGGGGAATCATTTGATGAGTTCATAACAGCATTGTGAAGATTATCTGGAGATTATCTGCAACTTGCCACTTTGGCGAATCCACAAATGCAATTATTTGTGACCAACTGATGGTCTATACCAATAGCAAGCGCATCCAAGAGAAACTATGGGTAATTGACAACCCCACACTTGAGGAAGTGATCAAATGTGCCAAAGCTATTGGGAAGGAGGAAAAAGATGATCGATCTGCCAATAAGACTAATGAAGTTTGTAGTTTGATAGGCAAGTCTAATAGACAAGAATACAATAGGATTAGAAAAGGAGATACTAAGCTATCTTGTTTCCGATGTGGTAGTTTGTCGCATCTAGTTTCCTGCAAGTCTTCTCCAGCGATAAATAAAGACTGCAACATATGTGGCGCACTGGACACTTCAGTACATTTTGCAAAGAAGGCCTGTGAGCTGTGAAGACAAACGTAGCCCACATTTCCAGTGATTCATGCCCAGTTAGAGACACCACTCATGAAGAAGAGTCAAGACCAGAACAAGGTTTGATCTTGGTTATCAGAGAAGAAAGGTTAGATGGATCTGTGGACAAACCTTCAATGTGTATTCTGCGATTACTGTGCAAGGATTTGGAAGTCATGATGGATTCAAGATCATTCTATACTATTATAGATTTATAGGTATACAAATCAAAGTTTGCCCTATCCATTACCATGCTTAAAAATCCTGTCATCAGAAATTCCTGGGTTATTTTTGCACCAAGGTGGAATTCACGGAAAGAAGTGCAATTATTGCAATTTATGTAGCCAACAAGGATGTTTGTGTTTTGGGATGGAAAGGCCAGAGGCTTCTATGCATTGTTTTGAACCTCAATGCTCCTAGTCCTCTTCTCTCAATTCATGGGAAAGATTTGAGCACTGAGCTTATTCGTGAATTTCCCAAAACATTTTGTGAGGGCTTGGGAAAGCTAACACATCGCATTAAGCTCAAGCCTGGGTCCACACTTGTCAGACAGAAAATGAGGATGTACCACTTACCATTTGGAAGGAGCTTCAAAATTTGTTACAAGAACTCTTGCACCAAGGAATAATTGAGGAACCTGAATCCTCTGAATGGGTGTCGCCCATTGTATTGACAAAGAAGAGCAATGGGAACCCACGCTTATGTGTGGAGCTCAGGGCACTCAATGCCAACATCCTAATTGATTGCAGCATCCCCAACTAAAAGTCAATGAACTGTAATCAATATTGAATGGAGCTGCTGCATTTTCTACTCTTGATGTTCGCCAAGCGTACCACCACCAAGTTGAATTGACTGAGGAGTCTAAAACACTGACAGCTTTTATCACACCATTTGGACTATTCCATTACCGATTAATGCAATTCAGCTTAGCATCAACAGCCTGGGTGTTTCACCGAGCTATGTATCACCTGTTCTATGATATGGATAAGCATGTGAAATGCTTCCAAGATGACATTTTAGTCTTCTCTAAAAATACTCTGCACCTGGAGATTTTGAGAAAGGTTTGCTCAAGGCTTGAAAGCAGGGTCTGATTCTACCTCCCAATAAATGCAATTTATTCATGAAACAAGTTAAATACCTTGGCCATAAGTTAACTGCTGAAAGGGTAGTTCCAAAAGATTCTCTAGTGAATTCTATCAATGTAGCATACCCATCAGTCAACAAGGAACAATTCCTTTCTTTTTGCTGGCTGTGCCACTACTACTCGAGGTTCATCAAGGACTTTACAACTGTCATGGAACCACTCAGGGTTCTATTTTGTAGGAGGCAGGTGTTCAATTGGGGAAAAGAACAAGAAAACACAATTAACTTGATAAAACTGAGCATAACCAATGCACCCATTTTAAGACCGTTTACCGTTGGTAAGAAATGCACCATTACAGTTGGCACCAGTGCCTATAGTTTGGGTGCTGTTTTTTCCCAAAAGTGGAATCATGATGAGTGGGTTGTGGGTCAGGCTTCCCATACCCTTAATTCGACTGAGAGACGCTATTATGTAATTGAATGGGAATTGTTAGCTTGGTTTGGGACAGGGGATCATTTCAGGCATTTCATTTGGTGAAACAAGTTCAATTTACAAACAGACCACAAGCCCTTAGTTCACATTCTGACCCCGGGTAGAGGTCTAAAGTCCTCAGCCCAAATAGCTTGATTGCGCTCTGAATTGCAAGAATAATGTTTCAATGTTGTATATGTACCTTGAAAAGTAATACTTGCACAGATTTCCTTTCCCGTTCACCTTGTGCCAATGAACAGGATGAAGATTATGATGAAAATAATATTGATGTTGTTGCAAATGGGAATAAGATTTGTACTAATGAAAGAGTACCTTTAACAGAGGAGAAGTGAATTGAGGAAGATGCCAAAGATGTTGTTTTGACTAAGGCAAATGAGTACGTTTATATGTGCTAGCCACTTATCAAACAACTAAAGGTTTGATAACATTTCTGGGCGCAAGTTGCAGAGAAATTGAGCATAATAAACAGCATCCTTTTTAGGAATGACAGGTCAGAAAAGTCATCATGGGAGCCAGTCACCAAGGAGACATGGGTATGTCAGTCCTCAAAAATGCCCTGAAGTGTATTTTTGGTGGCCCAAAAGTGACCGTGAGGCAGATCACTTTGTCTAAAATTGTGATGAGTGTTCTAGGTGTGACAAAACCCTTAGATTTGTTACACCTCTATTTCAACATGTTCAATGGCCCTAGTCTCCTTAGCACTCACGAGATTGGCAGCTCCATTATGGTACCACTAAAATATGTCATGTTTGATATTAAACAACTTGCCTTCCCACCCCTGACATGAATTTTGTGCCATGGGTGATGTGGCATGCACCCAGGTGGTGACCATAGAGGTTGCCCATCTGGGTTTCCCAGATTCACTGTATTCTGGCAGACCAGCCCGCACTTTCGTGTGCCTGCTGCTGCCAAAACAGGATTCCAACCTCCTTCCAGGCAGTGTGATCACTCTCAGGAGTCTCGAACAAAGGTTTAGGGCAGGAAGAAGGCCACACCTCCTCCTCCCAAACAGGCTGGTGAAGTGGCACATCAAGGCGGTGAGCTTGAAAGGCTGCACCACCTCTGATATGCAACAAGGCTGACTCCCAGTGGAGAACACAGCCCTCCCCCTACCCTAGGCACATTTGCACCAGGGCAGGTGCGAAATTAGCTATACAGGGAGGTGTACACTCCCAGAAGGCTGGCCACACCTCCAGGGTGCGCATCCTGGATTGTACACCACAGTTTGACTACTGCCATCTTTAGGATTTGCAGAATAGAGGGTTCTGGTAGAAAAAGAGACCTACACACCAGATGTGGTCATCTCAGGGGCAGACTAGCTGCATGGACTAGCTGCTCATTGGCTACTCACTCCCACACCCCTAACTCCCTTAAATGTAGGATTTAGGGGACCCCCCTCTTACACCAGATCCTCAGATCTGAACAACATGCATTGAGGAAGGACCAGGAGGAGACCCATGTTGCCAAAAACAGAACTTAGCCCACAGCACCAAAGCAAAAGAGGGATACTTTGTCCCAGTGGTCACAGACTGGAACTAAGTGAATGACACTCCTCCTTGACTAAAACTCAGCACTGCCAAAGAGAGGGACCCCTCTGGAAGCCAGAGGCTTCCTGGACTCGTGGCACTAGTCCCCTGCAAACTGCAGTTAAAAAAACTTGCAGAATCCAAAGACTCGCTGGCCATCGGGCCCTCTGTGGGATCACCCAAATACAGGTGGTCCAGTGCATTGTGGGAGTTGTAGTCGTGCCTGGCCAGAAGTTTTAGGTTGCTATGCCTCTCCCCCAGACCCAGTGAAGTTCCAGTCCCTTTTTGCTGTGCTTACCTCTGCCAAGGGTTGTTGGTCACTAATCTGGTAACCGACCAACACACTTGATGCTGCATCTCAAGGGAACACCGTGCAACCATCATCTGATCTCAGCAGCTGTGTATCTGTTGTGTTTTTGCATTCTGTTTCTTACAGCACTGTGTAAGTGGTAAAATCAGCACCAGCGCGGCTCCCATTCAGCACCGAGACAACTCTGCACCCGGACTCCATGGGCTAGGTATAATTGCTCTGACTCTCGTGACCTGGTCCTGGGGCCCGCATGACCATATCCCAGTAAGGGTTCTACTGAACTCGACCTGCAAGTGACCGATTGTCACAAGTGGTTTAGGCATTGACAGCAATGATACATTTTCCAAGTATTTTACTGAACTGATCTAATATTGCTTCAGAAATCTACAACTACGGTTATATGTATGCTATTACATTCATTGTGGTGTCTAAATTAAGATTAAAATGCACTCTATTTTTATAAATTGGTGTCAGATTTCTATTGAGTCATGTCAGTTACTTAAGGTCCATGTTGGTACTCTGAAATGCTGAACACATGTATGTTCCTCTAGTAAAGCCTGACAGCTCTTTGCCACTCTACCAGGACTGAGCTATGGATTTATTAGTGTGAATCCAAGGACCACCTTTGGGGTATTGTGATAATATTACTTGGTAAGGTTACCCAGCCACACCACATAATATTCCACTTTCCTACACCACCTTTTAAGATAAGGCACTGTGAAGCAGCAAGGGTAGGGAGTACTTGGCTGGTTACATGTGAGCACATGTGCACATGTAAGGGCTGCATGTAGGAGGCTCCTGTCATGCACTGTCCAGTAACTGCGTACAGGTAGCCTGGCACAGAGGGGACTCTGCTTGATTCATTATTGACCTGAGGTAGGCCTCATAATGTTAGTGTACTCTTATAGGGAAAGTCTGTGTGGTTTACTGTTTTCTCTGCACTGACACTCCATTGCACACAAATGGGAAAAGCTGTCTTAGAGTGCATCTTTGCATCCCTTTGGCCTACGGAGACCAAAGACATCAAATTAGGGCATAACCTGTGTGGGAAAATTAATTCTGCATGTTCTAAAAAGATATCTATACTGCTTATGGGTCATCCAGGAATGCCATATTTCTCTGGCTCAGCTCAGGATCAGAGCCCAAGCCTTTTGTCACTCTGCTGTGCTAAGTTAATTACATTTCTTTCCAGGGGCAGGAACAAAGGCCTCCCCATAAAAATGTAGCAATTAACAGCACTTGTCTCAGCTCCAGAGGAGGAAAGAGATGGGAATGAAGGATTTGCATCAATCAAACAGCTGTCACACTGTGTCATGGATGGGCCTGCCCAAGCCCACTAAACAACGGAGGGAGCCCATACCTCTGGAGCCAACACAGGAGGAGGCTCCATTTGAAGATTTGCAGGGAAATTCCCTGACAGTGATGTCAGCGAGGGGCAGATCTGAAGCCCCCAGAGCAGATGTGTCAAGTGACGCCTGGGCGATGCCAGTTTGAAATGTCCCAGCAGGCTGTACAGGAAGGTTTGACAGGGGCAGAGAGGTGACATGGCGCCTCAGGATAGGTAAAAGGTGCCTCACTGCTGAAACCTCCAACCCCCACTTAAAAGGTCTTGCACAAGGGGAGAGCTCTCTCTTGGTTGTGACTTTCTGCTGTACACTGGGACTGGAGGTGGCAGCCATGGATAATTGGAAGGAAGAACCCCCTGATTCCATCTGGACTAAGGAATCTAACTTTAATTGACCCCAGGACCAGTGAGGCTCTCTCCAGGTCCAGGGAAGCTGGTCCACTTAGATACCTTGATGACTAGTTGGGGGAAATACTGGTCTTCTGTGCCAAGGAGGAGATGGCCCCAGAGGAAGCCAAGGACAAAGGTTGGCGCAGGGAGGCAGTGGAAGCAGATCCCTGCAAAGCTCACCATCTTAGAGGCCAGGAGGCCTAAGGAAAGAGCTCTAGGTGGCTAAGGCTCACCATCAAAATGAGACCAAAAGGGTGCAAAACAGTTCAACGGGGCTTGAGATTTAAGGAGACGAAGGATCGTGACCTTTGACCCTCAGCAAGGCCTGGAATGTTATGTTATATGAATTTGTAGCGCGCACAGATACTCAACAGAGTGTCCCGGCGTGAACCTGAAAAGGGACCAGACAGAGGCAAAGCTAAAAGAGAAAGGTTTTTAACTTTTTCTTAAAAGTCGCAAGATCTTGAATGCCGCGCAGAGCTAGCGGCAGGGCATTCCATGCCAGGGCAGCTTTAAGGACGAAGGAGCTCCCTCCAAGCCTTTGACGGTTAAACCGAGGGATCTGAGCCAGAAGTTGCAAGGAAGAACGCAGCTGTCTTACCGGGACATAAAAGTCAAACCACTTCTGTAAGTATATAGGTCCTAGGTCATGGAGAGCGCTGTGAGCAATAGTCAAAATTTTGAATTTTATTTGCGCCTCCACAGGCAGCCAGTGTAGAGTTCGTAGATGAGAGCGCACACTGCTCCTGCTGGAAAGACCCAGCAGGATTCTGGCAGCCGAGTTTTGAATTACCTGCAGTTTGTTCAAGAGGTAGCCCGGAATGCCAGCGTATAGTGCATTGGCGTGATCTAGGCGGGAGAGGATCAGAGCGCGGACAACAGTTTCCTTAGCAGATCTAGGAAGAAGAGGAAGAAACTTCCTCAGAGATTTCAGAATGCCAAAGCAGGTCCCTGCCAGCCTCTTGACCTGGGTCGAAAAGGTCAAGTTCTCCTCGAACGACACCCCCAGATTCTTGGCATGGTTACCCTTGGAGCTAGGCAGGGGGAAACCCAGGGGCCACAGCTTCTTTCTGAAGTTTGCAGGAAAATTGCCATACAGAAGGATCTCTGACTTCTCCTCATTACACTTAAGCTGCGCCTGAGCGAGCCAGTGAAAGACAGAGGACAGACAGTTTTGAACAGAGAGGACAGAATCACCATCCCTTCCCCAAGAAAACAGAAGCTGGGTGTCATCAGCATAGGCTATCACCTTAGCCCCTAATGTCTCTGCCAAGTAGACCAATGGGGTGGCATAGATGTTAAAAAGGAGGGGACTAAGGGACGACCCCTGCGGGACACCCGTAACCACCAGCTGGGGAGCAGATGCACAGGGTGGCAGCCAGACCTGCTGCGACCGGCCTTCCAAGAAGGACCTGATCCAGCCCCAGACAGATCCAGATATGCCAATCTCCAAGAGACGATCAAGCAGCAAGGAGTGGGGCACCGTATCGAATGCCGCCGATAGGTCCAGCATAACCAACGCCGCCCTACCGCCGGCATCCAGACCCTCACGGATCGTCTCTGACACCTCCAATAGTGCTGACTCCGTGCTGTATGAAGCACGGAACCCAGATTGAGCTGGATGGAGCAAACCCATAGCCTGGACATACTCGGAATGCTGCCCAAGCCTTTGTATCCCTCGGGATCGGCCAGGGCTCAGGAGTTGGCGCAAGCAGAGGTCCTAATTCGTATGCTGAGAGGGGGCGTGAGTGAGGACCCCTTCCCTGTGGTCTGAGGGCCTGGGGACCCACCTTCCCAGGCCGCTTTATTGATTGGGGGGCCTGGGAACCCCAACTTCAGCCCTCCAGGAGGCTGGAGATGGGGGAGCACCATCATGCTTCCCCGAAAGGTGAGGAGACAGAGGCGGGCACAGGATCCCAACTCAGGGCCCCGTCAACACCCATTAGCCTAGAGAGTGCTGCAACACTTCCCCATCAGTGGTAGGCCTGTCCTGCTTCCCATGCCCATGTCTGGGGGGAGCAGGCAACCACCACCAGCATCAGTGCCTTGCCCGCATAAGTGGGCAGGGCAAAAGAGACTTGCCGGCTCCCGCTATAGCACGGAAGAGTGCTGTGCATGTGGGGAGCCATCAGGGGCAGCCTGGGGTGGGCTCCCTGAGCTGCCCCCCATCCTGGTCTGTGCATGGGGTGCCTCGGTGGGACTGAGCACCCCCAAAGAAAGGGAAAGGCCAAGTGACATGAATCCCGCAGCAGTGAAAAAAAAAGAAAAAAGATAGGCATTGGTTGTCTCCGGTGCAGCAGGAGAGCGCTTATTGCATAGTCATGACTCCCAAGGAAGAGCTCCATAATGCCATGTGAGGCTTTACCATTTAGCACCCTTTTTCCCCTCATGGTGGCCCCAGCATGGTGGGGCCACCACCAAAGATGCAACAAGGGTGTGGGGGAGCTGCAGGAGTGGTGCAGCCTCCCCCAAAGGTTTTAAACAATACTGACCATAGATTGAAAGGGTCATCAAAATGAAGATTATCCCATCATCATCATTGTTATCCACTCCCAAGACTGGAGCATATGCTGTACAGCACCCTCTAGGGGCTAATTTTATGGTCACAGTCAGTGTGGCCTAAAGGTGTCTAAAAAGAATGTACATGTTGTGCAACACCCTATGGGGTAAAGTTTATTATTACATGTTATTTGTGATCAAAATGTAGCTACACAACTAATGGCCCATTTCCTTAGAGTCATGCAATCCATGATGGCAGGGGATCAGCCCATTCCAAACACTACCTGTAATCCTGTATTTAATACCTAAGCACCCAGATCTTTTGAATTCAAGTGTTTAGTTTTGCGAACACTAATTGTATTTGGCCCCAGATCTTTCAAATTCAAGTGTTTATTTTGTACAGAACATAAAAGGCTATTGCTGGTAGCTGAAAAAAAAAACAGTTGATGATTTACAAGACTCTTTAACTAGCTTTCAAAAGTTATGGTGCAAGAAATATTGCACAGAGCTTATTTGCAAATTACTACCTATAGTAACTGTAATGTCTCAAAAATAAAACTTTGAATGGTCACATGCGTGTGTCAAATGGAGGCTTAATGGTAGTGGTATCAACTATCTTAGGTCACAAATGTAAAATAATAAAAAAATTACAGAGAACATGTTCGTATTACAGCTCATAATCAGCACAACAAGTTATATATTTTGTTATTCTTCAACATATATATCTCTACAACTACGTTGAGGAAAAAGAAAAAATTGTAATAAAAAACTTGGTAAACTTATGTGAAGGAAACTGTTTCATTCTATAACTGTAACTGTGGACTTTAATTCCAAACTGTGCAAAGGCCAGGAGGAAGTTACACAATTAAGATCTGTTCATAGAGGTTTTGGGCTACCTTCACAACAGCTATATACTCAGAAGAGGACAGCTACTGGGAACACAATACCAAAGGAGCTAACAAAGCTTGGACTTCTAGTGCTGGAAAGAAGTTCTGGGAAAGATATACCATCATGACAGAAGCACATATTACTTGGACTTAGTCTGGTATTTATTCAGATATTATCTCTTCTACATTTTTGAACCTTGAAGTAATAATAAGTATGTTGAAAATTGACCATCACCCACTACATTTACACTAGAAAGTTGAGCCTAGTAGTTATATAAGCACATTACAAATGATTCCACAAAATTTAACTATAAAGAAAGCGAGAATATTAGTGTGGAATGCTCAATCTATTAAAAGGGCAATATGTTATTCACTGAACCCGTCTACCTGAATATCATTACGGCAGAAATATTTAGAAGAAGATATTAATTGTATTGCACCAAATTCACATAGTACAAAATCTTTGAGGACTGTTTTAGTCAATGTAAATGATAAGCATATAAATGGATCTAGGAAGTTAAATTCACAACAGATGAAAATTATAAGATCTCTTACTAAGAATAGCAAAATTGGAGATAAATAAAGACTAAGTAAATTAATTAAGACATTTTAAGGCACACTTTAAACCACATAGAGATGGAGAAACAAACTGTGATGTGTATTATGAACAAATGAAAAAAAGGCTACCAAAGTAAAGCAATCATAAACATTTTACATTACCAAGTGCTGCTTTCATAAATTTAAGAAAACACCCGGATAGCTGACATGATTCTCCTTTTAAGTAAGTTAAGACAGCTACCCATAATGTTCTCATATTGAGAGTTTGAAGTATCGTCCGAAACCAACTAAAGCTCTAAAGCTCAGTGGTTTTAGAGCTTCGCAGATACATTTCTCATTTAATGTATTATGCACTCTTCTGTTTGTCCTCATCGTCTGTATTGCATATCTCCTTTACCATTTTTGCAACCACACCAATAGCACCTTAGCAAAGTAAGGTCAAAATGTAAGTATATACTTTGCATGGTTTGAGAGGGGCACATTCAGATATTTGGGTAGGGTGCCTGGAATGTAGAGATTCACAGACCAGCTGCCGTGAAATTTGGCTCTCAGTTCCTTAAGGTCCTGATTCCATGAAATTATCCTTGCTGCTTTCATTAATAGATTAGCTGTCATTCTCCTTGGTGAGGTGCTAATTATTAGATCTTCCCCACTCAGGGCCTTAATAGAGGTTGCCAAGAGCACGCCCCATGCAGACCCAGGCTTCTGGATATTTCTCCCTGAGAAGGTGTTTCATTGAGCCAATTGGTGACATTTTCAAATTTTGATAGTATAAAACACATTTGGCCTGTAAAACCAAATCCTCCTTTGTTAATTTAACTTTCAGTCTTATTTGCCTTTGGCCAGTGCAGGCTGGGAGTGCAAATAGTCAACAATAGCAAATACATTGTTGTTTATCTAGCTACTCAAGAGTTGATCCTTAAACACCATTGCACCATAAGTTATTGTGGGAATCATCTTAGTTGCTACCACCATCAGTAGTGCATTTGTGTTTTGGCATGCAAGACTTTCTTGAGTTGGCCCATCCTGCGTATCAGGTGTTTTGCCATCAATTTCAGGGAGGCTAAATGAGCTTTTCTCTTCCCACTTTCATTGAGCGTAACGCTGAAATTTTTAAAGCATGTTATTCTTTCTAATCTTGAGCCTCCAATGGACCAAGCACCCTTTTTGTTAATCAGTTTTCTACTGAAGATCACTGTTTCTGTCTTCTTTAGATTAATGATAATGTCGTGAGCTGCACAGTATTGTGCAAGCACATCAAGCGATCTTTGCAGCCAATTTGGGTGTTATCAAGTACCATCATGTCATCTGCGTATTGTAGGATTTGTATGTTTTGCTTCATGAAACGAAGGGGTCAAATCCTTAAGACTACTAGATGAATTTCCATGTCTGCCATGTGCAAGTTAAAAAGTATGGGGCAGGGACACAGCCCTGTTTAAATTCTTTGCTTGTATAGATTTTCCATGAGGTTGCCCAGTTAGCAGATAGTTTAACTTTCAACCCCACGTGTTACTGTATAGTGATTTTATGGCCTTCAGGAGGTGCGATGGTATTTCCCACTTCCTTAGCTTTTCCCAGAGCGGGCCTCTTGGGACATTTGCGAAAGGGTTTGTAAAATCGATAAACACAGAGTAAGAGGTAAGGACATTGGGAGCATAGCTTCATCGATAAGGCAGGTTAAGGTCAGGAGATTATCCTTTATGGTACTATGCCTTTGAAAACCAGTCTGAAACCATGGGATCAGTTTCTTCTCTTTTGCCCAGGTTTCCAGCTCTTCATGCAGTAACTTTGCATAGCACTTTCTTTCCACATCCAATAGCTCTATCATTCTGTAGTTAGCGGGTGGGGCCCTGCTTCCCTTTTTATGTATAGGTACCAAGATTGAATATTAGCGGCTTGGCTATTGCATAACATTCTGAGAAAAGGGGAGTTGAGATGGATATCCAAAGTCCCAAATCGGATTTTAGTAGGGCAGGCTGGAAGGCCGGTTGGGCCTGGTGCCCTGGCTGATCTCATTTTCCTTAAGGCTAATCCCACCTTTCTTATATACGGCCAGAGATTGATATTGGGAGGCGTCTGTACTGTGTTTGCTTCCCTCACCCTCATTGGGCCGTCCATCGTGTCTGATATATCCAAGGTTTGTATCTCTGTTAGAAGCACTGTAGTGAGCTCAATGAATTGATTGCCTTGTTCTACGGCCCATTCGTCATGCTTTTTGTACCTGCCATTTGTACCAGCTGTTATGCTGTAAAGTTGCTTTATGTGGTCAGTCTATTGTTTCAGAGAGATGTTGCAGATGCTTGGGTTTCGATTTTGAATGAGCTTATTGACCAGCCCCCCCAAATTTCCATGTGTCCTTTGTCTAGAGATGTCTCCAAAGTGCTGAAGGACAACAAATACATCAAGCATAATGTTACCAGTGTTGAACGTGAAGCCCTCCTGTCACCCAAGCAAAACAAGGAAATTGTGATAAAACCAGCGGACAAAGGCGGAGCCATTGTGGTCCAAGATGTGACAAAATATAAGACTGAGATTCTCAATCAACTTCAAGACGGAATCAGTTATATGAAATTACGCACAGACCCAACAAGCGAACTGGCAAAGGCAATCCTTGGTATCACTAAGGAAGGATTGGAACAAGATTTCCTATCAAATTTGGAATATCTATATCTGAACCAAAAGCAGCCTCGCCTTCCAACCATCTATACACTGCTGAAGATTCATAAGGACATGCAGATCCCTCCGGGGCGGCCCATCGTCTCGGGTTGCGGATCCTTACTGGAACCCCTATGTAAATACATAGATTTCTTCCTGAAGCCAATAGCAGAGACGACAACGGCATACCTGAGGGATAGCATGGAGACAATCAACTTGGTTGATCACAACACTTTGACCCTACTGCACAACTCTTAGTGACCCTTGATATTGTGTCGCTCTACACGAGTATACCGCAAGAAGTGGCTCTTGAAGTAGTGGAGATAGCCCTTGACCGCTGGCCAGCACCAGTGATGGTACCAACAGAATTTATCATTGGATTACTTCGCATCGCCATGATGAAAAACTTTTTCTTCTTTCAGGGCAACCATTACCTGCAAACCAAAGGCGTAGCGATGGGGGCGGCCTTTGCCCCAGATCTGGCTATTATCTTTATGGATCACTTTGAGAATTCGTATGTCTTCAATACCAACAACCCCTACAACGCTCAGGTCACAATGTGGAGGAGGTACATAGACGATATTTTGATGATCTGGACTGGTGATGCTGTGCAGTTGGGCTCTTTCCATGCCTGGCTGAATCTCAGAAATAATGATATACAGTTCACCATACATTTTGACTCACAAGAGATCAATTTCCTTGACCTTACCATTAGAAATGAGAACAACAAACTGTACACCACATTATACAGGAAGCCCGCAGAACGGAATTCATTGCTTCGCTACAACAGCCATCACCCCAGGGGTCTAAGAGACAACTTGCCCTTCGGGCAGTTCCTACGGATTCGCCGGAACTGTTCTAGGAAAGAAGACTTTATTTCTGAATCAGAAGATTTGTGCGATCGACTTCTCCAAAGAGGCTATCCCAAGAGATTGGTGAAGAGAGCACACAAGAGGGCCTGGTTCAACCCCAGGGACACACTGCTGACACCAAGAGATAGGGGACGCGACTCTGCACAGAGGATGATCTGCGTCACCACCTTCTCCACTCACAGCAATGCAATCAAAAAGGTGATTAACCAACACTGGGGCCTCATATCAGACAACATGGAACAGACGAACCTACCAATGCACTCCTTCAAGAAGGCCAAAAGTGTAAGAGACCATGTGGTGCGGTCAGTTCTAGATACGCCAGTGGAACCAACTCTTCAATCCCTATGGGGTTTACCCACTACTTTAGGCCATCATAGATGTGGAGATTGTAAAGCCTGCAAAAATACGATACAAACGAAACAGTTTGCCTACAAACATCATATAATAGACCTCCAATGTTTTACTAATTGCAATACCTCTAATGTAATCTATGTAATAATTTGCCCATATGACCAAATCTACGTGGGCCAAACACAGCAGAAGGTGAAAGCACGCATACTCCAGCACTGCAGCAGAATACGGTGTGAAGTACAAGGTGCGCCCTTGGTGGAGCATTTTAGAGATGCCAAACATGGACCAGAGGAGTTCAAGTGTGTAGTATTGGAGAAAGCCACACTTGGAGTAAGAGGAGGCAACATTGAGACTATCCTGACAGTAAGGGAATGTAAATGGATGCATCGTTTTGACTCTATACACAACGGCCTCAATGAACTGGATGCAAGCCATGCACAGCTGTCTTGTTTGGTATTAGAATAATCTAACTGTATAATACTGTTTTTTTCCTCCAGAATCGCACATTCTACTGCAACATGATGTACTAAGGTGAATGCGAGCAATAATATGTATTTTTTCTTTTTATATTTGGCCTGGACTGACAGAAAACAGACTAGTACACCCTTGTTATTCCACTACGCATAGTGGAGAGGTGTGGTGCAGCGGCCAGGGCAGCTGACTTCGGAGCACAGGGTTCATGGTTCGATCTCCGGCTCCGGCGGCAGCTCAGCTCAGCACCATGTGACTCTGGGCAATATCTCACTTAATTTCCACTACGGCCCCCAGCACCCTTGAGACCCGTAAGGGTGAGTAGCTGCGCTATATAAGAACGGACTTACATTTTTACATAATGTGGGAACATATGTCTAGGTATTATGTAATCACTGCCTATTATGTATATCCGATGTTTCTAATTTCTTAATGGTTGTTTATAACATGATTTTTGCTCACATTTCCCTGTATCATTTCCAAGAATATTTATTTTCTAACCATTCAGGCTGGAACTCCTGCATACCTGGCTTTTTAATTAAGGTGCTTTTCTCAACTCCGTGCCTTTAACCAGCCTGCACTCATGAGAAGGCTCTCCCTTTTAATAATGACACTTCTTTACTTATGGCCCTTTAGTTATTCATAGAATATGTTGTTATCCCTTTTCATTGCGTGGGCGATTTTTTTCCATGACCTTATTCAATTTAGCAGTTGTTTTACCAACATCATTAATCACTGTTCCATGGAGTCTTTCCTCCATGGCTAAAACGAGATGCCTTGTCATCCCTCGACAAGCATTTAGCGGCTGCCACGACGCACCGCGCGCGTGCAGGTGATAAGCTATAGCTATTTAGAGGCAGTGCTGGCAGAGCTTCTTTCCTTTGGAAGGAGACGGATGTGCTCGTTTTTCCAGGTCAGTTTCACATCAGGTTTTTAATTGGAACATTTGCTCCGTTTTACCAGTACTTTCAGACAGGCTTCATTTTTGGGCTAATAGCAGCTCTGGTTTCCTTTCCTTTTAGATTAAGGATTACATATGAATCGTGACTGTGTTTGACCCGAAGAGGCAAATTTGTTTTGCATTACAGGTACACTTATTGACGCAGCTTTCAGCAAGCAGAGTTTCCTTTGTTTTACTTGTGGTGATTGACCTTTGGTCCTCCTGTTCCCTTTAGTTTTTCAGATTTGACCACAGCGTAAGTGGAACGTTCCTGTCCTTTGGGACACGAGTTATCAGTAACTCTCCCTGTAATTGATGTTTCACAGGGGTTATTTCTACATTCAATGCCATAAGTAAGTTGGATTAATTGCGCTTTCTAGTTACACTTGCATAATTTAATTTTGAGAGATATATTTTGATGGGTCTCACCTTGTTTTCCAGGTGCCATCTCTCCGCTCTTTGCTCTTTGGAGCCTACGGGCCCAACAACTACTTTAACACCACCCAGTTCAGGGTGGATCAGGGTAATTTCATTTTTTAGATTCACTTTACGGCATTTGCGTTTTGCTTTTAGGTTGTCCAGTACTCCCGATGCTAAGGACCTCTTTGTTAAATTTTCCTAGGTGCCCCTTCCTTCCGTCCTGAGGAAGTCCCCGTCGTAAGGACTTAAGCGACCTACTCTGTCTCTTGGGGGTCGAAACGTCGACTATGTCATTGTTTTACGCCAGTTGGATCAACAGTGCTTTATCACTGTGATGGAGTTTTCCAAATCATGGCCTTGTATTGCGTATTATTGAAATGTGTGGCTGAGAAAAGCCATGTTTCGTTGTAAATATTGATGTGATGAATATAATGTCACTATTTTCCCTCTACACTTCCCTCACTTGATGCACAATACCTTTTCCTTTTCTTTTCTCCCCCTTACGTGGGGCACTGTTTTCGTACTACTTTTGGAGTCTTTGATGTTGAGTCATTTGCTGATTTACAAGCAATCACGTTCAATGTGATTAAATAACATTGTTCTATACATATCCATAGTCTATTAGTGTATTACTTTGTACATTTTGTTTTGTTCTTAAGAATTGCTCTACTGAGACCAATTCTCTTCTGTACTGTTCTCTACCCAGGTCCCAGTGGCTCTATTGGGTTTACCCCGTTTTTTGTAACTTTGTCTTGAGTGCAGCATGGAGTTTTGCCCAGGTCCATTCTTCAACATTACGTTTGTCTGCCCATAGCTGTATTCTATATGCTTGCTTCAGTGTTTTCACTCTTTCTTTCATTCCTTTTACATCAGGGTTTTTATTCCTTAATCAGCAGAGGGTGCTATTTATCTCATCTCTTAAACTTTGTGTTTAATGACTCTCAGGGCACCCCTGCCTATTTTGTTCCACTTCTGATTTTTTTGGGTACCTCTGCTAGGTTATCTTCTGCAATTTGCATATTTCCTGGCTCTCTTTACTATAGGTGAGTATCAACCTTATGTTGTCATCCTCCTTTCGGCTACCTCTGATTCCTTCTTAGTAATAAGAGTTTGCATACAGGTTTTTTGCTTAGCTCTTTCCTGCCCTTGTTTGATCAAAGAAAAAATCAATACCACAAGAGGAAGAAAAAATAAAATTGAGAAAAGACATGGAAAGTAAACAAGACAAGACTGAGGGTGCAAACAAAGGAAATTCATCAGGGAGAAAAAAGTTATGCCAATGGGACTATATACACATTCTCAAAATGTTTTGACAGCCTTAAAAAAACAATATACGTCAAAACAGATTGCAACAAAGCTAACATTCAAAGAAGAAATAAGTGAGTCCGACACAGATGTTAGTGAAGGGGAAGATACGTCCTCCACCAACAGATCTATCACCAAGACGACTTTTTTAGAAGAGATTAAACTGGTGTATATTGAGCAAAGAACGTTGAAGGTAGAGGCAGGTGAGGGGATCAGTAAAGAAATACTAAAAAATCAGAAGAGAGCACAGGGAAAAGATTCTACCCTCTTCACAATTGCAAGAAACAATAACCAATCCCATAGACATTGATGAAAAAATATAAATTGCTAGCCGCTGGCCTTCGGCATCCTAAAATATCCATTATCCCTTAACCTCACACGGACCTTCCTGAACACCCCGACTCCCCACACTAAAGTCCAGGCCGTCCAACACCAACAAACAAAAGGAAAAGCCAAAACAAAAAAGGGACAAAGATAGTGGTGCCTGCTTACAACTGACATATGGCATTAAATTTCTTGTTTCTTTCAAAACAGTAAAAATCCAAGATTGGAGGATACTGCATCGTTTGCAGTCAAAGGTATAGTGATGCTTTCCCTCCAAAATCCAAATCCAAAATGAACAAGGACTGAATAAAGCACAGAGATAAGTTTTCAGGAAAGGAAGAGGAAGCTGATACTGTACAGTCACCTCACTCTCAATGGTACCTCTCCTGCAAAAAAACCAATCATTTAAAAATGATTAATTTTGCACTCAAAAATTAGCCCAACAGTTTTATCAGTATCCGCGTAAAGAAGAACTGCTGCTGGTGTCTGTGTCAATCACATTGTTCCCATACTCACACTGTAGGATTTTTACCCAAATAAGCATCTTGCTTCCACAATTTGATGTGATGCCATAATCCTGGATAATACGCATTATTTTTGCAGCGCCACATTCTCAAGATTAAACAAGATCATGCCAGTGTAACAAAAATGATGCCCAGGATTAGTGATAAGACAACTCCCAGTGCTAGATCAAAGGTGCTCACAAACTCATCAACTCTGCCATTTGAATCAGGGCTGGGCAAAATCACAATAACACCTGCATAATTTGAGTAATATCAGGAATTTTGTTATGCTTGTATGCAAAATTCCTGATAATATGCCAGTATTGCACTTCACCTAATGACGTGCCACTTGTGGTAAAAATTTACAACAACAAGTAAATGTACTATACTGTTCTCTTGTTCTGAAATCGATATATTCATTTTTTTTTCCCACAAATGGTGACATTCACAACAGAAATTTACTGAAGGCGAAGAGGAACAATAGAACAAGAGCAGCTTTCATTTGTGGTGCGCTGTTTAAATGTATCCTTGCATCACAAATTGACTTGATGCTAAAATATAGCATAAAATGGCTGCTTTTTGCACGATTATGCATACATTTGTTTACATTTTGCTTGATTACAAGGAAACAAAATATGCAAATTATGCAACCTTGAGTTTAACTGTGCATTTGTGATTTTGTTGAGGCTGTAGTAGTCCACAGAAAAGTGCACATGTGGAGAAACGTTCTAAGGGAAGGCTATGCAAATGCTCAGCTACATTCAAGTCCAACATCTTGACCACTTCTGCCTTAACACATCCCTGGACTTGGTCAGACATGAAATAAGTCTTACTTTTGACAGGAAGACTATCATTTGCATCAATCTCCTAAAGACAGATAGGTCTCAACCCTACAGTCAGTGATAATAAGTGGGAGAACCTTACCCAAACCTCTCTACATTCTCTTTGCCATTCATGCATCAATCAGTGGCAAGTTGTACATTTTTCATAGATCCATCAGTCAGCAAGTCAGAAATAGGCTCGCTGTCTTCCTCAACTTACTGTGCCACACCCATGATAATTACTGTGTAATCTCTTTGAAGGTAAGGCTGAAGTTGGTTCAGATGGAACATCTTCCTGGGTTCCTTTGGACAAATGTGTCCACTAAGTAGTTCATATCAGACACATTCGTCTGTACCATGTATGGTTCACACCACTTATCCTCCAGAGGTCTGATACTAATGGGCTTCAGCACCAAACCCTCTTGACCTTTCTGGTACCCACTTTTCCTACTTTTATATTCTCCCCAAGGTACATGAAAACAAATTTCTTTCAATGCGATGGGGAATTTTTTCCTCCAAGTGCCTCAGAACTTCTATGGGGAGCACTTTTGCCCCTAGCCTGGCATGCTTGTCCGTCCACACCTTTGAATCAGAATATGTATTGCACCATCTCAATCCAATCTGGAGAAAGATAAGGCTGTGGAAATGGTATATTCATGATGTGCTTTTGATCTAGACAGGCACTAAGGAGGAGGCTTTCGCATTTGCCCAGTGATTGAATGTACTAAACCCATTCTTAAGGTTTACCACCACAATAGGGGAAGCGGAGATTAGCTGCCTTTACTTGACCTCCTAATTAAGGCTGGAGAAGAACTCTTGAAAACTGAGGGGTTCTATTAGCCCAACGAAAAGAACAATCTCCATCATTTTGAGAGCTTCCACCCTTGCTTGCTAAGTGAGAACTTACCTGAGGCGCAACTGCTCTGAAATGAAGGATTATAAATCCTGTGCAAATAGGTTCTCCAAGAAACTGTCAGAGAAAAACTACCCTCCACACTTGATAAGAAGAGCAAACAAAAGGGCTCTTAATAACAGCAGAGATCAATTGCTTATGGCATACCGGATAAGGTCGAAGACCGACTGATACGCATTACCACCTTTAGTCACCTATCGAATAACTTCCAGGAGATTGTGAATAAGAATTGGGGCATCTTACAGTCAGGTGGCCTAGGATTGAGCAAACCAATGTACTCTTTCAAAAGAGCCAGAAACATCAAAGACATATTGCTACACACCTGTTCAAAAAGCCAAAAACGACAAGTAGACAAACAACCCTCTGGACCTACCATCTCTGGTAGGATACTCCCCATGTGGGAAATACAGTGCATGCCCCCACATAAAAAGAGTGAAACAGAAAATGTGGGGTCTTAGAACCCTGTGGAAACTTAAGAGTCTTACAAATTGCAATTCCAAGAATTTGGCATATGTTATGAAAGTCCCCAGCAACCTGATATACATAGGCATGACTAACAGGTGTGTACGCACAAGAACCACTGAGCATCACAGTACTATTAAATGCAAACGTGATGCTACTAGACTCACAAGACACTGCATAGCAAGGGAAACTGTGGATGATATTGAATGGTGTATGTTTTTGAAAAGCTAAAACCCTCAAGAAAGGATATGACAAAACATCTTCTCATTTGTGAACTGAGGTGGGTGTACAGACTCCGTACTGATCTAAATGTACTGAATGATGACATACCATAGGGTGCATCAACTCTTGAACTATACTGGTGCTTTCATAATACTAGGCACCTAAATGCCCCCTCTGTTGGAACCCTGGGCAGGGGTGATGATCCTGCATAGAGGGTACAGTTGGTGATTACTGCCACCGTGGGTAAAGGCCCTCAAGTTCCAGATGGTGGCTTAGGTCCAACATCTTTTTGGACCTTACCTGCTTTGCCCGGGCAAGCATTTTATTCCATCACATTTTTGGTTCCATCACATAGGCAGAGTTTTCCGCTGTTCTTTCAATCAACACTGAGGTTGAGAATACAGATATCAGTATATATATACAGTCGCCAGTAGGTAGTTATAGTTAGGACCTAGTTTCCATAGGAAAAGCGTTTTTTGATTTGCCAATATCTTTGGCATCGTTTGACGAATCTTCGTGAAATTTTGAAAACTAATAGGGCGGTCAGGTCAGCTGCTGTGTTGGACATTTCGGGGTGATTCGTCAAACGGGGGCCAAGAAAAAGGGGCGTCTCAAAACACTTTTTCTCCACTTTAATTTCCATAGGACGGTAATAAACCGGTCAAACATGGAACTTACAGACGAAGACCAAAAAAACCGGACACTGGGACTATGATATTGTGAGACAAAAAAAATTGACTATGTAGAAACTAGAATTGAATTATTCAAATTCATTAGAAAACTCAAACTGGCTGAACTGTACAAAATGAATACCCCTAAAAATATAACAACGACCGCTATGAATATTCCAGAGCAAAATCTGGTTGTAGGAGATATTCAAGTGATGCAGGAGCTATGGGAATTAGAAAGTATAGACAATGGCCCCGCTGAACATGTCCAGATAGCGGAAAGGTTAGAAAATGAGGGGATTTGGGTCTCTGAAGAGGGTGGATCCACACTAAAACCTAGATCGATAGCTTTACCTCCCACCCTCAATGATGACATAGACAAATTTGCTGCCAGAGTCATAGCTGAAATCAAAGAGATGAGGGACTCCAATAAGTCCGAGAGACTCAATATGAATCCCAGCCTTAGGCAAACCATCATGAAGATATCAGAGAATCATGATGTAGTGGTCAGGAGCACTGACAAAGGGGCAACATCGTCCTGTGGTCTAAAAAAGCCTATATGACTGAAGCTTATAACCATGTTAGAGACCGAGCATGCTATAGAAAGGTGAACATTGCCCATTGCAGGGAAGTGGAAAAGGGTTTCAGTGACAGATTAACCCACTGGAGAAATGAAGGGCTTAAAAGTAGCGATGAATATAGCTTCTTGAAAGTTGACAAACCTAAACTTCCTGTCTTCTACCTCATCCCAAAAATACACAAGGATGCTACTAGACCACCGGGGAGGCCTATCATTGCTGCGCAGGGGAGTCTATTTGAGAATGTTTCTAAATACATAGACACCTTCTTAAGACCATTTGTAGAGGGGTTACCTTCGTATATCAGAGACACCACAGACTTCTAGGTACCTCCAAGATGCACTGTGGGAAGATGATTTCCTACTCATGACACTAATGTCCAGTCACTTTATACTAGTATCAAACATGAAGAGGGCATAAAAGGTACAGAACACTTTCTCAAGGAGAGGCATATCAGATTTTACAAACACAATGTGATGTTAACAGAAATGAGTTGGCGCCTTAGGCACAACATTTTCTTTTTTAACCATGACATCTTTGAGCAACAGCAAGGAACTGCAACGGGTACGTGCTTTGTACCAAGTTTTGCTAACCTACACATGGGATGGTGGGAAGGCCAGGTCTTGAACAATTCCCCACTAGACAAATGGAGCAACAACATCATAACATGGCTCCGTTTCATTGATAACATTTTCATCATCTGGCGTGGTGACACATATACAGCTGAGAAATTTGTCAGTGAAATTAATGAGAATACTCTGAATCTCAAATTCACTAGCCAGATAAGCAAGACCCAGGCAGAGTTCTTAGATGTCAAAATTGGAGTGATGAACAATGAAATTGTTACTTCCTTATTCAGAAAACTGAGTGCAGGTAATAGCCTGTTGCATGCACAGAGTTTCCACCCTAGCAGCCAGATACAAAGCATACCCTATGGGGAATACCTAAGAGCTAGGCGAATCAGCAACTCAGACAAGATCTTCAGTAAAGCGAAAGAAGAGATGACTCTAAGGTCAGCTGCTGTGTTGGACGTTTCAGGGTGATTCGTCAGGCAGGGGCCGAGAAAAAGGGGGGTCTCAAAACACTTTTTCTCCATGTTAATTTCCATAGGAAACTGTTGAAGCAGCTACAGCCTGAACACCAAATTTGGCAGAAAGGTAGCTCTTGGGCCAGAGTGCACTGCTTTTGTTAAATGGTGTAATTCCGTTTAGTAGTTTTTGAGAAATTTAAATATTTACAGATCCATATTTCACCGTGAAAGATCCGCAAACCCTCCCGATCTCGTGCCTGAGATCTGATTGGCTGTCAACACTTGAAACCAGTAAGTGTTGGCAGCCATCTTGTGACTTGGTTAAACCGAGTCACAAGAAAAAAGGTGAAATAATGTGAAAAGTGGGCAGGGTAGAAATACCCTGACCCCAAGGCCTGTTCAGTGGGTCCCACAGGGACCCCGAGGGCCAAAAAAAGCATTTTTTTTTTTATTTTCAGCGGAAGTTGCTTAGTGTCCGCTAATCCCGCCAAAATATTATAAAAAACAAAGCACGGTCTACCGCGCCTCGTTTCTTTTAAGCCCCCGGATGGGCCAGGTCCTGGGGACAATGCCTAATTATGATGCGTGGGCCTGCGGGGGCCCCCGCTACCCCCGGACCGCCACCTCCCTGGGGCTTTGTTCATAAAATGAGGGGGGCACGTGGCTCCCTCCCCAGCCCCAGGGACTGCCACCTCCCCAGGGTTATGTTTTTTAAATGAAGTGTGGGGGGACTCGAGCCCCCCCACACTGCCCCAGGGACCACCACCTCCCTGGGCTTATTTTATTAAATGTTGGGGGCCACATGGCCCCCCAGCCCTGGGGACTGCCACCTCCCCTGGGCTATACGCATTAAAAGTGGGGGGCCACGCGCCCCTGCAGCCCAGGGGACCGTCTCCATCCATATTGGAGTGGGGCCATGCAGCCCCCCTCGTGGAGCCCTTCATGGCCCTGGGGACCGCCGCCCCAGATGGCCAGCTCCAGCAATGTCCCGGGGTGCCCACCCCCGGGACATTGCCGTTTGCTGTGGGATGGCAGGATCATTGCTCCTGCCATCCCATAGCAAACAAGTGCTCCACTGTCAACAAGTGGAAGAATTTTGCTCTCACTTGTTCACAGTGGAGCACTTTGCTTTTTACCTTCAGGGAGCTGCATGTCAGCAGCTCCCTGGCGGTAAAGAGGTATTGCCGGCTCCTGCAAGAGGTTGGAGCTGGCCGGGACTGCGGTCCCGAAACAGATGGCCATGCCCCAGAGGATAGGGTCCCCGGGGCAGAAAATGGCCGGCAGGGGGACCGCTCGGCCCCACTCCTTTTTCATTTTTTTTTTTTTTTTTTTTTTTTAAAGAATGGTCGGGTCCCGGTGGATGGGATCCCCAGGGCCGTAATCAGCCTGGGCTCCTTTAAAAAAAAAAAAAAAAAAAAAATTGTAATGAAATGATGTTGGGGGGGTTGGGTCCCCAGAGCCGAAATGGGCCCATGGAACTGCGGGGCAAAAATATTAATTATTTTTCTCTCATGGTAGGAGTCGTGACCCTATCACGGCTCTCAGCACGGCCCCCCAGTGTAACATTGCAGTGGGTTCGCAGATCCCCCTTAAACAAATAATTATATAGTATACAATTCAGAAGGTAGTGTGCAGTTGTGAACTTTTTTATAGAGCTAGTGAGATTGAAGTTAATAATCACATCAAAATTGATATTGTTAGAAATAATATATAAAAATATAAATTAAAAGTTAAACTTGAGAAGTGAAATGTGTTGTAGTACATTGAATTTGTGTTTTTGTTTTGCAAATTCGCGATGGGTTCGTGAATCCGTAAAATATTTTAAAAGAGTATATATGTTAAAAAATATATATCTTTCACTGTTGGGTTATAGGGTGGCTCTAACAAGAGCCGTTGTGTTCATTATGACTTTGTTGCAGCTACATGTAAGTGTGGATGCACAGCTTAAGGTTGTTTAGAAACGCCCTGTTCCCTTCATCAGTGATGTGAACTCCATCACTTCTGTAGATGTTATGCATATAAAAACGTAGATTGTTGTTATAGATGGAGCCCGTCCTATGGTCTCTGAGGTAAGCAGAAACATCTTTATTAACATGCTTCCTAGCTTTGTCAATCTGTGGACAGAATTGATTTGACCACTTCCATTTCTGTCTTTGGCATATGTTAGAATATACAAAGACAGTTTGAGGGAGAAGCAACATCCGTTGTGCAACAGACAGAAATAGCCTGCTACACTTCGATAGCGCTCATCCCCTTGCTTCGAGAGAAAATCTCCCATTGGGACAGTTTTGAAGAATTCGCAGAAACTGTTCAGACTTGGATAGCTACAAAGAAGAAGCAGCTAAACTTACCAGGAAACTACAGGATAAAGCCTATCCGAAAAAGATAATAGAACAAGCCCAAAAGAGATTGCGTAACACTCCCCGCTCTGCTTTACTGGAGACAACCACAAAGAAAGAAATTAAATCTCTGATATGCGTCACGACTTTTAACTCATCATTAAACGCAATCAAGAAGATCATAAACACCAAGTTGAACATACTGACTTCCAACCGACTTAAGTTTGAGAAACCAATGTTTTCTTTTAAACGCAACAGGTGTCTAAGAAACACTTTGGTCCACACTGACAGCTGGAAACCCCAACACCTAGTTAACCCTGTGGAACCAACCTCAGGTGAAGGGGCACTACCCGTCTGGCTCATGTGTTGTATGCCGCTTTACAGTCCACACCACCGAAATTGACCTCGGACTACCGCGGAACTGGGAACAACAATGCCACATGAACTGTAATTCTGAGAACGTCATTTATATGATTACGTGCCCTTGCAAAAGCTGGTGAATCGGAATGACCACCAGGAAAGTTAAAATAAGTATCAGTGAGCACAGAAGCACTATACGTAGGGGTGTAACAGCTACCAGACATACATCTCATTACCTGAAAATGCAACATTCAGACAATGACCTCCAATGGACGGTAATTGAAAAAATCAGGGGAGGTTTAGGGTTGTCCAAAAGGCTATTGGAGAAAGAACAAAGATGGGTGTACCGCCTTAGAAGTCGCGAACAAGGACTCAATGACTCCATCCCATGGGGCCAACTAACATATAAATGAGTCACACCCGGTAACCCTAGACACTATTTAGGCATCATTTACTGGCTTTTTCCACTTCTAAACATGTATGCTAGACCCACGTGTCACGTCAAATGCAGTAGTATCTCTATGAGCTCTCTCCGAGATACACAGGTTATAAAGATTTGCATGGTTTTTATATCCCTGCATACTAAGTATTGTAAGGTCAGGGTTCCCTTAGATGGTAAAGGTTTTGTTGACTCACATTGAGCTTATATATATTAAATGCCTCATATAACCGTTCAAGTTCACACTCGAATGACATTAAAAGCTCCTGAACTACAATTCCCATGATTCTTGGGAGTTCTGTAGTTTGCCGCTCCATACGTTGAAGTGACGTCAAACGCAGCGCCGGGCGTGGCCTCACCAATGGCTGAGCGTGAAACGCTGTGATTCTCTCGCACATATAAACACGCGTTGTTCTCACTAAGAGGTCTCTGAGAGCCGGGATATGTGGACTCTGATACGCGATTGAGTGGGGCAGGATCCGTGATGACGTGAGTAGAATGAAGTGTGTGTGAGTGCGCTCGACAGGTTCGGGTGGTTCTTTGACGGTCTCTCGACTAGGAAAGATAAAAACATGTTTTTTCCTCTCACTGTTTTCGCCTGGTCACAGGCAATAGTGTTTGACTACAGGACTACCCCCTACTCCGTGTTCCTATGACATACGACTAGTCAACCACAGCAGGGTAAGGACGCATGATACTGGTCAACTACCGGTATTTGGCAAAACTGGTTCCTATACTTGGATGTTTTTACTTAGTTTTTACTTAGTTTTATAGTGCTTTCCTTTAACGGTGGATGGTAGCACGGCAACGAGGTAGAAATAATTTTAATAACCTACGATTCACGTTTTGTGTGGTAATTGTGAAATTTACAGTACCGCCCACATGGTGGTCCATGGGGGATCCAGTTTTCCACTAGGAGCACCAGCATTAGCTTGAGGGTGCACGTTGCACTTTGCATAAAAGGGCGCCGAGTCTTTCATATAAGACAGGCTATATTAATAATATGGTGCTGCATGAGTTGGGTGTTTGAACTAAAAGTGAGTTACTGTTCTCTTTTCAGGTTGGACACATAAAGCCGATACACCGGATCCAGGATAAGTATATTCCAGACCGGTTTTTAGGTGCAGCTATCTGCATTTTATGTCACAATAAGGTAATACCTTACTACAATCCAGAGAGGGAATCTCTATTTTTGCCCTGAAGAAAGCCTAGGACCCAGATGGGCCAAACTTAACAGGCTGACAGCGTGTTGGCAGCGACATTAGGGTCAAAGGGCCATTAAATCCTCATGACCCCGTTACTTTTGTTTCTTTTGATATCCCCTGAAATTCAGAGGATTTTTAATCTTTAGAACCCCTGGCCTATTCTCCTAAGTGCTCCCTGAAATATGGTTGAGCCCACCCTGACCTTTAGGAGTCAGGGTGAACCCGATGATGAAGCATGACACTACTAGAGTGTGTGAGGGTTATTTAACAAAAAGGAATTGCTTCCTTCCCCGCCCATAAGCGGATGGTATTTCACCAAAAGAGAATAGTGCCCAACATATTAAATACCAAGGTGAGATACTTATTTTGAGTGTCAGTGCAAAGGTATCCTTCATTAGGATTTCCAGCCCTACCCCAGTCAATGTGCCTAGGTCAATGCCACCACAGTGCACAATCATGAGGTCAGGGCGTTGGAGATGCAAAAAGCTTTTAGCCAAAGGCATCAACTTGTGCCACTTTAATCCTTTCTGTGCAAACCATTTAATATCCACATTTTGCAAACCTAGGTCTTTGTCAAAACCTTTGTGTTAAGCATACCTTTTGCCCCAGAAAACATAGCTGTGCCCTACAATCCATACTGTAAGCATTTTGAAGGGATGTGTGGAAGGAATCAAAAGACGTCTGTAGATGAGTAAGTCAGTTGGTAGAATGAGAGGTATCTAAAATGGTGGAGAAGATGCTGTTTTAGAAAAAGCAGATATCTGATTGGTTGTACATAAACATTGTGTACTCAAAAAATAGGATGCATGTTACTTTCCTGAACAAGCATCTTTCTGATTGGTTATAGAAAAATGCTTGAAAGGTCTAGTAGATATGATAAGCTAATATTTTGCAAAAGTCAACCACACCTGCAATTTGCATTTGTAAGCTAGTGTGCTGAATTTGAAAATATGGTGAACTTGTGACCTTCTGGTACAGTTGAATGTTGCAGAAAGTGTTACTATGGAAACTAAGATTAAACAGAATGGGGAAGGGTTGAAACTCAACTGTGGTTTTAAAATATAAAATGCTAAGTTATATATAAGTGATATGCTACTAAAGTAAGATTTCCCAAATCAGTACTATGTTTAGAAGTGGTGTGTTCTTAAAAAATAATACTAGTATTATTGGAAATAGGTTTTTGAACTCTCGTAAGGGTTCGCGGCTCCACCGCGACACTGAACTGCGGCACTGCATTGGATTCGCGACTCCAATAAATTACAGAAGCATATTAGGTACTTTTGGAAGAGAGTAATAAAGGGTTAATATGTGTAACCCATAGAAATGGGTTTTAGAATTTGAAAAACTGAAGGGAGCATTTTGATTTGTTACTTACATTCCAATCCAATCCAAAATTTACTTTATTCCGCCGATACAATAACAGCATAAAAAGTGTTCTACAAACATACAATACATTCCAGAATATTAAAAGCATTACAAAGTTGAAAAGAATAATATATATTAAAATACCAAAGTTTATAAAATACAATTACAAATAAGTCATTTATAACAAAGTCAATATGAAAAAAATACATCAATATGAGAACAACAATTAATCAGATTGGCCCTTATCTTACTCATAAAATTCAAATTAGGGAGTCAAACTTCTTATCTTTATAGCAGCTAAGAGGAACGAGGCCAAACATAAACATGACATGGGATCCGGTAATAACTGAAGACAATAAAGTGCTGGGCGACATTGTCTAAAATTTAATTTAAGCATGAGAGGGAGAATGTATCTATTTCTTTCATTCGTATACAGCTTTCAGAAAAAAACCAATGTGCAAATCATTCTGAGCAGAATAGTTGTCACATTGGCATAAAGGAGGGCATTGATAGAATACATTTTAGATGGATAGCCTAGCATAAGCGGGATATATTTTAATCGAAATCTCAGTAGTATATATCTATGCTGAAGATTCATAACAAATGGTAGGAAGTTGAAATATTACTTATGCTAGGAGCTAAACGATATTGTCTCACTGTGGTCAGGTTACAGTTTAGATCATATCTCTTTCTATCAAGATAGTTTAGTGAGTGAAGCTTCGGTTTTTTTTTTAGATATTGTCAGGCATAGCTTCGGGTCCTCATATATATTACGTAGGCCAAATGCCTGTAGATTAGTCTCAATATATTTTAGCCATTTTATTTTTTTACACCATCTAAATTCAAACAGTCTGCCAAAATATGTCTAGTTAGTCTTAAGGTTTCTTTCCTCCAGACTGAGCGCCACAAAAGAATTGGTGCAATACGAATTTTATCTATTATGTAAGAACACTCAGCTCAGAGTGGCAGATGTAAGAGAAACAGGATTGTGGGACACAAATCAGTCATTTCAAAAAACCGTCCTCTATGCGCTGCAGTTTTGAAATATCCGAGAAACCCCAGACATCAGGCAGTAGATAGTGTTTTAGCCTCATAGATCTTTTTTATTACATTTAGTGGATTTGAACCAAGTTTCTTTACAAATCTAAAAAGCCCTCCAATAGTTTTTTCCATTATAACTCCTCTGTTAATCACCATATCTATCCATGTATTTTTCCTATTAAAAATAATACCTAGATAACTATGAGTCCACACTCTCAAGATTTTGCCCTTAAATAGACAATCTAGAATATTTTGTTGGGGTCATGCCTGCCACAAGTACAAACGACTTAGTTTGATTTATCTTCATGTCCAGATTATTCATAAATTTTGCATACTCCTCTATGAGTCTCTTCAGTGCATTTCCCATTCGTGCCAAGAGCACCGCATCGTCAGCATAGAGGAGTATCGGGACAGGAGAAGATTTAATAAATGGGACATCTGAAGTAGAGCCTATCAGGGCGATTCCACCGCATTAGTATATAAAGCAAATAAAAAAGGGGCCAAAACGCACCCCTGCCTCACACCACGGGCAATTCTAAAATACCTTGTACATTCTCCCTTTTTTCCGTAATGAACACAGGCCGTGGCATTGGAGTACATCTCTCAAATAAAATTAATTATCTCAATCTCTATTCCCATGGCCTCCATTATTAACCATAATTTAGAATGGGCCACACAGTCGAAGGCCGCTTATAAATCTATAAAGGCCATATATAAATGGCTTTCCTTAGCCGCTGTATACTTCGTAATTATGAGGCTTACATTCAGGCACTGATCCACCGTCCCCTTTCCTTTTCTAAAGCCATATTGGCTGGGGATTATTATGTTCCTTTCATGGGCCCACTTCTCCATTCTGTTCAAAAGTACAATCGCCATTAATTTTTCTGTTGTGTCTAATAGAGATAGAGGCCTATAATTTTTTGGGATGGTCTTATCCCCTTTCTTTTAAATTTGGATTATGATCGTCTTCTTCCAGGATGCAAAAGAGCCTGTTCGGACTATGGTGTATAAAACATTTGTAAGTAATGGAGCCCACAGGTCCTGGTAATCCATAAGAAGTTGATCGGGACCCCATCGGGTCCAGGGGCATTAGATCTCTTGGATTGTTTAAGAGCATGTTTTATATAATCCTTACTGAAAGATAAGGTATCCCCGATGTTACAGGGTGGCAAAGCTGGAAGCGGAACGCTTACTTTCCCCGGGTTCCCAAAGAGTCCTTCAAAATGTTCTCCCCATGCATCCTTATCCAAATGGGTCTCTAGAGAAATCTCATTCTCCTCTCTCAGAAAAGGGGCATTGATGATGGTCCAGAAATCTCTGCTATATTTTAATGCTGTAGCTCTTTGTAGATTGTCCCACGCTTCCTCCCTCAGCAGGTGTAATCTAGCTAATCTCGCTTTTTTATATGTCAGGCGTAACGATTTCACTAAATTCTGATCTCTAGGTTCTGTCCTTAAGGCATCATGGAGATTTTTAAGCTCCTTTGCACACGCAATATAAAACCAGCGAGCCTTCTTATGACTACCGTTGAAGACCGGCAAGACAAATTATCTTTAATCTCCAATAGGATCCTCTCAAAGACTGCTGGATGGTCAATATAGGGTGTGTTTGATTCTAAGCAGGTCAGAATTTCCTGATTCATTTTAGCAACAATTCGGCTAGTAAACTCTACTGTATCCACTCTTTCCCACGTCAGGGCAACCCTATTTCTCCTGGCTATAGAAATCTTTGCTATTGGTTTCTCAGATGATTTCCGCCTTTGAGCAATTGACGTATAATAAGTGATTGCAGCGTGGTCACTAAAGGCGTAAAAATGTGTCTTAATGTTAGTAAAATATGCTTTAATATTTTCAGAAACCAAAATATAATCAAGGGTTGAATAATAGGATGAGTAGAGAATGTAGAGACCAGCTGGCCAGTTATGGTATCATATGGATGAATTATCTCTAGGCTATTGGCCATTACTATCCTATTAAGAATATTTCCATAATCATTGTTGCTAAAATGAGGCAAAGGGTCCCCATCACCGTCAATCAGCCCATATGCTGTGGAACCCCCCTATTACAACTATGGGCATTAAAATCACCCATCCAGACAATGTCACAGCTTTTATGAGATATTTTTAAGAGATCTGCAATGTCTGATTCCAGGGGTTCTAAACCGTTGCCTGATTACCTTCAAAATTATTATTATAAAGGTTAATGAGGATCCAATTTTGACCTTCATATGCCTCACAGAAAAGAATATGATAAGGGTGTTGTATTTAGAATTTGCTTTACCTTTAATTTCAGTGTATTAGCCACTAGTGTTAATATACCTCCTCTAGGCTGACCAGCACTAGAGCGTATTGCGGGTGTCTGGAAAGACCGATAACTGTCTAGGTTAATTTGATCGATTTCCCATGTTTCCTCTAAACATAATATATCATATTGGGACACCCAAGCCAGCCAGTCAGGATTGATCTTTTTCTGTTTCAATCCTGCTATATTCCACAAAATGACTTTTACGAGTTCTGAGTCAATGCCCTATTTGCCTGAGCCCTGACATAAGGGATCCAAAATAGTTTCAGCACTCGATTCACCTCGGGAGTCGGGGATGGATAGGGGAACCATATCCTTTTCTTTACGCGTGATTGACGGGGGTTTGCCCAGTCAATCGCACGCATCCATATCTCCTAATACAGCAAATCTGTTAGATAGGGGAAAGGGGCACTCATTTGGGAGAAATGCGTATTCGGTAAAGGGCGAGAATGACTGAGAGGGTTCTCTCTGGGCTGTTCAGTTGTAGATGGCCTTAGGGGTTTATAGAAGAAACCTAAAGGGAGGGCACAGATCTCAGTGTCAAAGGAAGGAACATTAGGAAGTAATCTCAATAGGTCACGTACTAGTCGCCGGTTGTTAAAATTCACGACTATGAAATCCCCTCCTATGACCTTCGGTGCAAAACCCACCCAGTTCACTCTCCTAGCCAAAATGAGATATTGATATAAGTTGAACCTACCCCTTGAGAATTTAGAAAACCAAAATAAGGCTTTATGCCTTAACTGCTCCGTTGTAACCCCGGGCGGAGACCTCCGCTCCGCCTGCGTAGTGTGCGGAGATTTGCCTTCTCCGCATTCCTCAGAGAAGGCAAATCTGCGCACACTTGCAGCGGAGCGGAGTTGTCCATCCCCCGCCTCCACCCCCCTATTAATAAGTAAATTAACAGTCATTAAATATAAACTTAAAACCACTTACCTCTTTACTGCGGCGTCCCTGGGCTGCCCTCCTCCTCTTCCTCGCCGTGCCGGTAATGCTTAAGAAAACTGCGCATGCGCGCGTGCCCGCGCATGCACAGTTTTCTTAAGCATTACTGATACAGCGAGGAAGAGGAGGAGGGCAGCCCGGAGACGCTGCAGTAAAGAGGTAAGTGGTTTTAAGTTTATTTTTAATGACTGTTAACTTACTTATTAATAGGGGGGTGGAGGCCGGTGGCTTAGCGGAGCTCCACAGAGTTCCACGGAGTTTGTTTGCAACTCCGTGGACCTCCGTGTAGCCCCGCTATGCCCACTACGCCCAGGGTTACTCGGTTGTTTCCTGTTGGTCAGGTTTTAATATAGGAATATTGGCTAGGACAATAACAAAAGGGCAAGCAGCTGGGGGCAAATCTAATCTTTCTCCTTGCATAGAATCCATGAGGCGCTGTTATTATGGAGGCATGAGACAACCGTGCAGGGACAGCAAGGGAATCCAAGAGATCCAAACTGGGAGGTGATAAAACAGTTTGTAATGGTCCGGACTCAGTGCCCCCTCCCAGACCGGTAACAGTAGCAATGGTTCTGTTGCAGAGCAAAGTCAAAATATCCTCTATTTTGGAAAGTCTAGTCAAAGGGGGTTGGAAAAAAGTTGTGAGAATTTGTTCCTGTTTTTGGGATTGAACGTCAGCTTTGGGCAATGGGGGAGCAATCAGAGGAGTTATCGGGTGAGTGACTATGGGTATAACCAAATTAGATTTTTGGGACGGTTTCATGGGCTTAGATTTGGGTGCAGCTGTTTTTTTGCCCTTCCTCGTTTCCTTTTCCCCGGGGGTTCCATCACTGGACTACCTTCGGGTTCATGGTCAGGTTCATGGTCTTTAGGAGAATCAAGTAAGGCTGTGGTACTAGACAGTGCATTATGGTTTGGCAAAGCTGGTGGTGCACACATTTTTTTTTGCTCCAAAACAGGTCTTACCTCCTCCAGTGAAAGAAGGCATTCGGTCAGCTCTATTTCCTTCGACAGAACATCAGCCGCCCTCAGCAAGAAGGAGTCCAATGTGTTTATAATCTCCCCACCTGGCTCTGCTGTTCTCAATTTCCGCTTTGCCATCTGTAAAAAAGGGAGATGACAGATAACCAATATTCCAGGCGTTAGAGGGGGGGCCCAGCCCAGCCTCCTCCAGGCGATGACGGGCATGGACGAGCCCGCCCTTGGCCCAGGCTTTTCGCGGGTGCGTCCCATGCCACGAGATGCCTTTGCACCTTTATGCGCATGTGAATGTGAGGGAAGATGGGATTTGAAGTCCCCAGCGGTGTGGGTGAGTCGAGTACGGCTTTCTCCTTCTTAGCTTGCAAATCTCCAGTATATTCTCTGGACACGGTTACATTCATTTGTGTGCAAAAAGAGAGGGAAAGTTTGCCATTACTGGTTTTACCTTGTTGAGAGTGGTGCACCACATTTATTGTGTTGAAAAGACAATTTTTAAGGAGTTTCTGACATTTTCATATTCTGCAATAGTATTGCAGAGGTGAGTTACAAATGTTTAAGGTGTGTTATGTATTGCGTAGGAGTGCTTCAGTGTTTGTTGTGATATTTTTAAGTTTGTAATGCATTATTTGTAAAGCTTGCAAAGCATTAGAGAAATGTGATGTTTGAAATATGTTGCCAAATGTACGAATGTGTATTTTAGTTTGTTTTATTGTACTGAAATGAAGATTGAAATAGGTTGTGCATAGTAATATGTGTGCTTCCTGAGTGTCTAATGAAAGTAGTGGAGAAAACTGATGTTTAAACCATGTTGACAGACGTATTAAACTATATACCAGTCTATATAACTCTGTGCCCATGTGCCCTGTCTTATGATCAGAAAGGAACATAAAGTTTCTTCTACATAAATTTAGAGAGCATGCGGTCTGAAACACAGGTATTGAAGTATTTGTATGTTTCTTTTTATATATCATGTCTCTAGCAAAAGGCACAGACACACGCATGCATACCTTCAGAAACATGGTAAGACTTACAACAGTGACATGGGAAGGATTGCTGATTTAAATTTGGTAGGCCTAACATTCTGAGCAGTTTGTGAATAGTGAAGCTGCAAGAGAAAAGTGAGGTTTAAGACATGTTGGCAGAGAGATTAGTGATTAGGCTACTTCGTTTGAGTCTGTGGAAAGGTACACTCGAAGAAGGCCATATAAATTTAGGTGTGTGCTTGAAATGGGAAGTGTAGTCTGTCAAGTTTAAAGGTCTGGGTGCTCTCGTGACTGTGGTATGTGTCTACTTGCACATGTAGTCTCACATGTGTTATGCATCTGAAGATGCTCGCTTAAAAAGCTGGTAGCTTCTCCTACACGTAGACAAATCTTCTCAGTTCTGCTCTGTCATTTGCTCGCACCAGCAGACATGTTTTACATATGAAGGTGTTAAAGAGCCACTGAAATAGACTATTCAATACCCACATGCCCTGTTTTATGAGCAGAAAGTAATACATACACCTTCTTCTACAGAAATTCAGAGAGCATGTGGTCTGAAACACAGGAATTCAACTATTTGTATGTTTATTTTTTTGTATATGTCACTGGCTAAAGTTACAGACACATGCATGCATGCCTTCAGAAGCTTGGTGAGACTTACAACAGTGACATGGTTAGGAATGCTGTTTTAAATTAAGTAGGCCTAACATTCTGAGCAGTTGGTGAATAGTGAAGCTGCAAGAGAAAAGTGAGGTTTAAGACATGTTGGCAGAGAAATTAGTGATTTGGCTACTTCTCATGAGTCTCTGGAAAGATACACTCGAAGTAGGCCGCATAAATTTAGGTGTCTGTTTGAAATGGGAAGTGCAGTCTGTCAAATTTAAAGGTCTGCATGCTCTCATGACTGACGCATGTGTCTACTTGTACATGCATTCTCACATGTGTTATTCATCTGAAGATGCTAGCTTAAAAATCTGGTAGCTTCTCCTACAGGTGGAGAAATCTTCTCAGTTCTGCTCTGTCATTCGGTCACACAGGCAGACATGTCATATATGTGAAGGTGTTATAGAGCCCCCTCAAATAGACTTTTCAATACCCATGTTCACTGTTGTATGAGCAGAAAGGAATACATACACTTTCTTGTACACAAATTTAGAAAGCATGCGGTCTGAAAGACAGGTATTCAACTATTTGTATGTTTCTTTTTATATATCATGTCACTAGCAAAAGGCACACACACATGCATGAATACTTCTTCCTGCACTTCTCTTGCCTCTTTCTGCACCTCTCTTGCCTCTTTCGGCACATTTTTTCTTCTTTGTGCACCTGTCTTGCTTCTTTCTATACTTCTCTTGCCTCTTTCTGCACTTCTCTTGCCTCTTTCTGTACTTCTATTGCCTCTTTCTGTACCTCTCTTCATTCTTTCTGTACCTCTCTTCCTCTTTCTTGACCTCACTCTCTTCTTTCTGCACCTCTCTTGCTTCTTTCTGCACCTCTCTTGCTTCTTTCTGCACTTCTCTTAGTTCTTTCTGCACTTCTATTACCTCTTTCTGCACTTCTCTTCCTTCGTTCTGCATCTCTCTTGCTTCTTTCTCCACCTTTCCTCCTCTTTCTGCACCTCTCTTACTTCTTTCTGCACCTCTCTTGCTTCTTTCTCTACTTCTATTGCCTCTTTCTGCACCTCTCTTGCTTCTTTCTGCATCTCTCTTGCTTCTTTCTCAACTTCTCTTCCTTCTTTCTGCACGAGTCTTTCTCTTTCTGCACCTCTCTTGCTTCTTTCTGCACCTCTCCTTTCTCTTTCTGCACTTCTGATTACTCTTTCTGCACTTCTCTTGGCTCTTTCTGCACCTCTATTGCCTCTTTCTCCACTTCTCTTCCTTCCTTCTGCACCAGTCTTTTTCTTTCTGCACTTCTCTTGCTTCTCTCTGCAATTCACTTGTCTTTTCTACACTCCTCTTGCCTCTTTCTGCAATTCACTTGTCTTTCTTCTGCACCGCTCTTGCCTCTTTCTGCACTTCTTTTGCCGCTTTATGCACTTCTCTTGCCTCTTTTTGATCCTCTTTTGCCACTTTATGCACCTTTCTTCTTCTTTCTGCACTTCTCGTGCCTCGTTCTGCACTTCTCTGGCCTCTTTCTTCACCTTTCTTCCTCTTTCTGCACCTCTCTTGCCTCTTTCTGCATATTTGTTCTTTTTTCTGCACCTCTCTTGCTTCTTCTGCACTTATTTTGCCTCTTTCTCCATTTCTCTAGTCTCTTTCTGTACTTCTCTTGTTTCTTTCAGTACCTCTCTTGCTTCTTTCTCTATTTCTGTTGCTTCTTTCTGCACCTCTCTTGCTTCTTTCTGCACCTCTCTTCCTCTTTCTGCACCTCCCTTGCTTCTATCTGCACCTCCCTTGCTTCTTTCTGCACCTCCCTTGCTTCTGTATGCACCTCTCTTGCCTCTTTCTGCACCTCACTTGCCTCTTTCTGCACCCCACTCTCTTCTTTTTGTACCTCTCTTGCTGGTTTCTGCACCTCTCTTAGTTCTTTCTGCAATTCTCTTGCTGGTTTCTGCACCTCTCTTCCTCTTTCTGCACCTCTCTTGCCTATTTTGGCACCTCACTTGCCTCTTTCTGCACCTCACTCTCTTCTTTCTGCACCTCTCTTGCTTCTTTCCGCACCTTTCTTTCTTGTTTCTGTGCCTCTCTTAATTCTTTCTGCACTTCTCTTGCCTTTTTCTGTACCTCTCTTGCTTCTTTATGCACCTCTCTTCCTCTTTCTGTACCTCTTTCTGCACCTCTCTTGCCTATTTTGGCACCTCACTTGCCTCTTTCTGTACCCCACTCTCTTCTTTCTGCACCTCACTTGCCTCTTTCTGCATCTCACTCTCTTCTTTTTGTACCTCTCTTGCTGGTTTCTGCACCTCTCTTAGTTCTTTCTGCAATTCTCTTGCCTTTCTCTGCA
Source organism: Calotriton arnoldi (assembly GCA_963921515.1). Lineage (NCBI taxonomy): Eukaryota > Metazoa > Chordata > Amphibia > Caudata > Salamandridae > Calotriton > Calotriton arnoldi. The sequence goes on from CAWUFW010018563.1 coordinate 111,673, forward strand.
CCTCTCTTCCTCTTTCTGCACCTCTCTTGCTTCTTTCTGCACCTCTTTCTGCACCTCTCTTGCCTATTTTGGCACCTCACTTGCCTCGTTCTGCACCTCTCTTGCTTCTTTCCGCACCTTTCTTTCTTGTTTCTGTACCTCTCTTAATTCTTTCTGCACTTCTCTTGCCTTTTTCTGCACCTCTCTTTCTTCTTTATGCACCTCTCTTCCTCTTTCTGTACCTCTCTTGCTTCTTTCTGCACCTCTCTTGGTTCTCTTTGTGTCCCCTCAAATAGACAATTTAACACCCATGTGCCCTGTTTTATGAGCATAAAGCAATACATACACCTTCTTGTACACAAATTTAGAGAGCATGCGGTCTGAAACACAGGAATTCAACTATTTGTATGTTTATTTTTTTGTATCATGTCACTGGCTAAAGGCACAGACACATGCATGCCTGCCTTCAGAAGCTTGGTGAGACTTACAACAGTGACATGGTTAGGACTGCTGTTTTAAATTAAGTAGGCCTAACATTCTGAGCAGTTGGTGAATAGTGAAGCTGCAAGAGAAAAGTGAGGTTTAAGACATGTTGGCAGAGGAATTAGTAATTTGGCTACTTCTTATGAGTCTCTGGAAAGATACATTCGAAGTAGGCCGCATAAATGTAGGTGTCTGTTTGAAATGGGAAGTGCAGTCTGTCAAATTTAAAGACCTGCATGCTCTCATGACTGACGCAGGTGTCTACTTGTCCATGCATTCTCACATGTGTAATTCATCTGAAGATGCTAGCTTAAAAAGCTGGTAGCTTCTCCTACAGGTGGAGAAATCTTCTCAGCTCTGCTCTGTCATTTGGTCACACAGGCAGACATGTCATATATGTGTAGGTGTTATAGAACCCCCTCAAATAGACTATTCAATACCCATATTCACTGTTGTATGAGCAGAAATGAATACATACACGTTCTTGTACACAAATTTAGAAAGCATGCGGTCTGAAAGACATGTATTCAACTATTTGTATGTTTCTTTTTATATATCATGTCACTAGCAAAAGGCACACACACATGCATGATACTTCTTCCTGCACTTCTCTTGCCTCTTTCTGCATCTCTCTTGCCTCTTTCTGTACATTTTTTATTCTTTGTGCACCTGTCTTGCTTCTTTCTGCACTTCTCTTGCCTCTTTCTGCACTTCTCTTGCCTCTTTCTGCACTTCTATTGCCTCTTTCTGTACCTCAATTCATTCTTTCTGTACCTCTCTTGCTTCTTTCTGTACCTCTCTTGTTTCTTTCTGCACCACTCTTGCCTCTTTCTGCACCTCTCTTGCTTCTTTCTGCACTTCTCTTAGTTCTTTCTGCACTTCTATTGCCTTTGTTGTACTTCTCTTCCTTCTTTCTGCATCTCTCTTGCTTCTTTCTCCACCTTTCCTCCTCTTTCTGCACCTCTCTTACTTCTTTCTGCACCTCTCTTGCTTCTTTCTCTACTTCTCTTCCTTCTTTCTGCACCAGTCTTTCTCTTTCTGCACCTCTCTTGCTTCTTTCTGCACCTCTCCTTTCTCTTTCTGCACTTCTGATTACTCTTTCTGCACTTCTCTTGGCTCTTTCTGCACCTCTATTGCCTCTTTCTCCACTTCTCTTCCTTCCTTCTGCACCAGTCTTTTTCTTTCTGCACTTCTCTTGCTTCTTTCTGCAATTCACTTGTCTTTTCTACACTCCTCTTTCCTCTTTCTGCACCTCTCTTGCCTCTTTCTTCTGCATCTCTCTTGCCTCTTTCTGCACTTCTTTTGCCTCTTTATGCACTTCTCTTGCCTCTTTTTGATCCTCTCTTGCCTCTTTCTGCACCTTTCTTCTTCTTTCTGCACTTCTCGTGCCTCGTTCTGCACTTCTCTGGCCTCTTTCCTCACCTTTCTTCCTCTTTCTGCACCTCTCTTGCCTCTTTATGCATATTTGTTCTTCTTTCTGCACCTCTCTTGCTTCTTTCTGCACTTCTTTTGCCTCTTTCTCCATTTCTCTAGTCTCTTTCTGTACTTCTCTTGTTTCTTTCTGCACCTCTCTTGCTTCTTTCTGTAAATCTTTTTCTTTCTGCACCTTTCTTGCTTCTTTCTGCATTTCTGTTGCTTCTTTCTGCACCTCTCTTGCTTCTTTCTGCACCTCCCTTGCTTCTTTCTGCACCTATCTGTCTTCTGTATGCACCTCTCTTGCCTCTTTCTGCACCTCACTTGCCTCTTTCTGCATCTCACTCTCTTCTTTTTGTACCTCTCTTGCTTCTTTCTGCAACTTTCTTGCTGGTTTCTGCACCTCTCTTAGTTCTTTCTGCAATTCTCTTGCCTTTCTCTGCACCTCTCTTCCTCTTTCTGCACCTCTCTTGCTTCTTTCTGCACCTCTTTCTGTACCTCTCTTGCCTATTTTGGCACCTCACTTGCCTCTTTCTGCACCTCACTCTCTTCTTTCTGCACCTCTCTTGCTTCTTTCCGCACCTTTCTTTCTTGTTTCTGTGCCTCTCTTAATTCTTTCTGCACTTCTCTTGCCTTTTTCTGCACCTCTCTTGCTTCTTTATGCACCTCTCTTCCTCTTTCTGTACCTCTCTTGCTTCTTTCTGCACCTCTCTTGGTTCTCTGTGTCCCCTCAAATAGACTATTTAACACCCATGTGCCCTGTTTTATGAGCATAAAGCAATACATACACCTTCTTGCACACAAATTTAGAGAGCATGCAGTCTGAAACACAGGAATTCAACTATTTGTATGTTTATTTTTTTGTATCATGTCACTGGCTAAAGGCACAGACACATGCATGCATGCCTTCAGAAGCTTGGTGAGACTTACAACAGTGACTTGGTTAGGACTGCTGTTTTAATTTAAGTAGGCCTAACATTCTGAGCAGTTGGTGAATAGTGAAGCTGAAAGAGAAAAGTGAGGTTTAAGACATGTTGGCAGAGGAATTAGTGATTTGGCTACTTCTTATGAGTCTCTGGAAAGATACACTCAAAGTAGGCAGCATAAATTTAGGTGTCTGTTTGAAATGGGAAGTACAGTCTGTCAAATTTATAGATCTGCATGCTCTCATGACTGACGCATGTGTCTACTTGTCCATGCATTCTCACATGTGTAATTCATCTGAAGATGCTAGCTTAAAAAGCTGGTAGCTTCTCCTACAGGTGGAGAAATCTTCTCAGTTCTGCTCTGTCATTAGGTCACACAGGCAGACATGTCATATATGTGTAGGTGTTATAGAACCCCTCAAATAGACTATTCAATACCCATGTTCACTGTTGTATGAGCAGAATGGAATACATACACTTTCTTGTTCACAAATTTAGAAAGCATGCGGTCTGAAAGACATGTATTCAACTATTTGTATGTTTCTTTTTATATATCATGTCACTAGCAAAAGGCACACACACATGTATGATACTTCTTCCTGCACTTCTCTTGCCTCTTTCTGCATCTCTCTTGCCTTTTTCTGCATATTTTTTATTCTTTGTGCACCTGTCTTGCTTCTTTCTACACTTCTCTTGCCTCTTTCTGCACTTCTCTTGCCTCTTTCTGCACTTCTATTGCCTCTTTCTGTACCTCTCTTTATTCTTTCTGTACCTCTCTTCCTCTTTCTGCACGTCTCTTGCTTCTTTCTGTACCTCTCTTGCTTCTTTCTGTACCTCTCTTGCCTCTTTCTGCACCTCACTTGCCTCTTTCTTGACCTCACTCTCTTCTTTCTGCACCTCTCTTGCTTATTTCTGCACTTCTCTTAGTTCTTTCTGCACTTCTATTGCCTTTGTCTGCACTTCTCTTCCTTCTTTCTGCATCTCTCTTGCTTCTTTCTCCACCTTTCCTCCTCTTTCAGCACCTTTCTTACTTCTTTCTGCACCTCTCTTGCTTCTTTCTCTACTTCTCTTGCTTCTTTCTCTACTTCTCTTGCTTCTTTCTGCACCAGTCTTTCTCTTTCTGCACCTCTCTTGCTTCTTTCTGCACCTCTCCTTTCTCTTTCAGCACTTCTGATTACTCTTTCTGCACTTCTCTTGGCTCTTTCTGCAACTCTATTGCCTCTTTCTCCACTTCTGTTCCTTCCTTCTGCACCAGTCTTTTTCTTTCTGCACTTCTCTTGCTTCTTTCTGCAATTCACTTGTCTTTTCTACACTCCTCTTGTCTCTTTCTGCACCTCTCTTGCCTCTTTCTTATGCACCTCTCTTGCCTTTTTCTGCACTTCTTTTGCCTCTAAATGCACTTCTCTTGCCTCTTTCTGCACCTCTCTTGCTTCTGCACCTCTCTTGCCTCTTTCTGTACTTCTTTTGCCTCTTTATGCACTTCTCTTGCCTCTTTATGCACTTCTCTTGCCTCTTTTGATCCTCTCTTGCCTTTCTGCACCTTTCTTCTTCTTTCTGTACTTCTTGTGCCTCGTTCTGCACTTCTCTGGCCTCTTTCTTCACCTTTCTTCCTCTTTCTGCACCTCTCTTGCCTCTTTCTGCATATTTGTTCTTCTTTCTGCACCTCTCTTGCCTCTTTCTGCACTTCTTTTGTCTCTTTCTCCATTTCTCTAGTCTCTCTCTGTACTTCTCTTGTTTCTTTCAGTACCTCTCTTGATTCTTTCTGTAAATCTTTTTTTCTTTCTGCACCTATCTTGCTTCTTTTTCCATTTCTGTTGCTTCTTTCTGCACTTCTCTTGCCTCTTTCTGCACTTCTATTGCCTCTTTCTGTACCTCTCTTCATTCTTTCTGTACCTCTCTTCCTCTTTCTGCACATCTCTTGCTTCTTTCTGCACTTCTATTGCTTCTTTCTGCACCTCACTTGCCTCTTTCTTGACCTCACTCTCTTCTTTCTGCACCTCACTTGCTTCTTTCTGCACTTCTATTGCCTTTTTCTGCACTTCTCTTCCTTCTTTCTGCATCTCTCTTGCTTCTTTCTCTACCTTTCCTCCTCTTTCTGCACCTCTCTTGCTTCTTTCTCTACTTCTCTTCCTTCTTTCTGCACCAGTCTTTCTCTTTCTGCACCTCTCTTGCTTCTTTCAGCACCTCTCCTTTCTCTTTCTGCACTTCTGATTACTCTTTCTGCACTTCTCTTGGCTCTTTCTGCAACTCTATTGCCTCTATCTCCACTTCTCTTCCTTCCTTCTGCACCAGTCTTTTTCTTTCTGCACTTCTCTTGCTTCTTTCTGCAATTCACTTGTCTTTTCTACACTCCTCTTGTCTCTTTCTGCACCTCTCTTGCCTCTTTCTTCTGCACCTCTCTTGCCTCTTTCTGTACTTCTTTTGCCTCTTTATGCACTTCTCTTGCCTCTTTTTGATCCTCTCTTGCCTCTTTCTACACCTTTCTTCTTCTTTCTGCACTTCTCGTGCCTCGTTCTGCACTTCTCTGGCCTCTTTCTTCACCTTTCTTCCTCTTTCTGCACCTCTCTTGCCTCTTTCTGCATATTTGTTCTTCTTTCTGCACCTCTCTTGCTTCTTTCTGCACTTCTTTTGCCTCTTTCTCCATTTCTCTAGTCTCTTTCTGTACTTCTCTTGTTTCTTTCAGTACCTCTCTTGCTTCTTTCTGTAAATCTTTTTTCTTTCTAGACCTATCTTGCTTCTTTCTCCATTTCTGTTGCTTCTTTCTGTACCTCTCTTGCTTTTTTCTGCACCTCTCTTCCTCTTTCTGCACCTCCCTTGCTTCTTTCTGCACCTATCTTGCTTCTGTATGCACCTCTCTTGCCTCTTTCTGCACCTCACTTGCCTCTTTCTGCATCTCACTCTCTTCTTTTTGTACCTCTCTTGCTTCTTTCTGCACCTTTCTTGCTGGTTTCTGTACCTCTCTTAGTTCTTTCTGCAATTCTCTTGCCTTTCTCTGCACCTCTTCCTCTTTCTGCACCTCTCTTGCTTCTTTATGCACCTCTTTCTGCACCTCTCTTGCCTATTTTGGCACGTCACTTGCCTCTTTCTGCACCTCACTCTCTTCTTTCTGCACCCCTCTTGCTTCTTTCCGCACCTTTCTTTCTTGTTTCTGTACCTCTCTTAATTCTTTCTGCACTTCTCTTGCCTTTTTCTGCACCTCTCTTGCTTCTTTATGCACCTCTCTTCCTCTTTCTGTACCTCTCTTGCTTCTTTCTGCACCTCTCTTGGTTCTCTTTGTATCCCCGTAAAATGGACTATTTAACACCCATGTGCCCTGTTTTATGAGCATAAAGCAATACATATACCTTCTTGTACATAAATTTAGAGACCATGCGGTCTGAAACACAGGAATTCAACTATTTGTATGTTTATTTTTTTGTATCATGTCACTGGCTAAAGGCACAGACGCATGCATGCCTTCAGAAGCTTGGTGAGAATTACAACAGTGACATGGTTAGGACTGCTGTTTTAAAAGTGAGGATTAAGACATGTTGGCAGAGGAATTAGTGATTTGGCTACTTCTTATGAGTCTCTGGAAAGATACACTCGAAGTAGGCCGCATAAATGTAGGTGTCTGTTTGAAATGGGAAGTGCAGTCTGTAAATTTAAAGATCTGCATGCTCTCATGACTGACGCATGTGTCTACTTGTCCATGCATTCTCACATGTGTTATTCATCTAAAGATGCTAGCTTCAAAAGCTGGTAGCTTCTCCTACAGGTGGAGAAATCTTCTCAGTTCTGCTCTGTCATTCGGTCACACAGGCAGACATGTCATATATGTGTAGGTGTTATAGAACCCCCTCAAAAAGACTATTCAATACCCATGTTCACTGTTGTATGAGCAGAAAGGAATACATACACTTTCTTGTACACAAATTTAGAAAGCATGCGGTCTGAAAGACATGTATTCAACTATTTGTATGTTTCTTTTTATATATCATGTCACTAGCAAAAGGCACACACACATGCATGATACTTCTTCCTGCACTCCTCTTGCCTCTTTCTGCATCTCTCTTGCTTCTTTCTGCACATTTTTTATTCTTTGTGCACCTGTCTTGCTTCTTTCTACACTTCTCTTGCCTCTTTCTGCACTTCTCTTGCCTCTTTCTGCACTTCTATTGCCTCTTTCTGTACCTCTCTTCATTCTTTCTGTACCTCTCTTCCTCTTTCTGCACTTCTATTGCCTCTTTCTGCACCTCTCTTGCCTCTTTCTGCACCTCACTTGCCTCTTTCTTGACCTCACTCTCTTCTTTCTGCACCTCTCTTGCTTCTTTCTGCACTTCTTAGTTCTTTCTACACTTCTATTGCCTTTTTCTGCACTTCTCTTCCTTCTTTCTGCATCTCTCTTGCTTCTTTCTCCACCTTTCCTCCTCTTTCTGCACCTCTCTTACTTCTTCCTGCACTGCTCTTGCCTCTTTCTGCATCTCTCTTGCCTCTTTCTGCACATTTTTATTCTTTGTGCACCTGTCTTGCCTCTTTCTGCATTTCTCTTGCCTCTTTCTGCATTTCTCTTGCCTCTTTCTGCACTTCTCTTGCCTCTTTCTGCACTTCTATTGCCTCTTTCTGTACCTCTCTTCATTCTTTCTGTACCTCTCTTCCTCTTTCTGCACATCTCTTGCTTCTTTCTGCACGTCTCTTGCTTCTTTCTGTACCCCTCTTGCTTCTTTCTGCACCTCTCTTGCTTCTTTCTGCACCTCTCTTGCTTCTTTCTGCACTTCTCTTAGTTCTTTCTGCACTTCTCTTAGTTCTTTCTGCACTTCTCTTCCTTCTTTCTGCATCTCTCTTGCTTCTTTCTCCACCTTTCCTCCTCTTTCTGCACCTCTCTTACTTCTTTCTGCACCTCTCTTGCTTCTTTCTCTACTTCTATTGCCGCTTTCTGCACTTCTCTTCCTTCTTTCTGCATCTCTCTTGCTTCTTTCTCAACTTATCTTCCTTCTTTCTGCACCAGTCTTTCTCTTTCTGTACCTCTCTTCCTCTTTCTGCACGTCTCTTGCTTCTTTCTGTACGTCTCTTGCTTCTTTCTGTACCCCTCTTGCTTCTTTCTACACCTCTCTTGCTTCTTTCTGCACCTCTCTTGCTTCTTTCTGCACTTCCTCTTAGTTCTTTCTGCACTTCTATTACCTCTTTCTGCACTTCTCTTCCTTCTTTCTGCATCTCTCTTGCTTCTTTCTCCACCTTTCCTCCTCTTTCTGCACCTCTCTTACTTCTTTCTGCACCTCTCTTACTTCTTTCTCTACTTCTATTGCCTCTTTCTGCATCTCTCTTGCTTCTTTCTCAACTTCTCTTCCTTCTTTCTGCACCAGTCTTTCTCTTTCTGCACCTCTCTTGCTTCTTTCTGCACCTCTCCTTTCTCTTTCTGCACTTCTGATTACTCTTTCTGCACTTCTCTTGGCTCTTTCTGCACCTCTATTGCCTCTTTCTCCACTTCTCTTCCTTCCTTTTCACCAGTCTTTTTCTTTCTGCACTTCTCTTGCTTCTTTCTGCGATTCACTTGTCTTTTCTACACTCCTCTTGCCTCTTTCTGCACCTCTCTTGTCTCTTTCTTCTGCACCTCTCTTGCCTCTTTCTGCACTTCTTTTGCCGCTTTATGCACTTCTCTTGCCTCTTTTGATCCTCTCTTGCCTCTTTCTGCACCTTTCTTCTTCTTTCTGCACTTCTTGTGCCTCGTTCTGCACTTCTCTGGCCTCTTTCTTCACCTTTCTTCCTCTTTCTGCACCTCTCTTGCCTCTTTATGCATATTTGTTCTTTCTGCACCTCTCTTGCTTCTTTCTGCACTTCTTTTGCCTCTTTCTCCATTTCTCTAGTCTCTTTCTGTACTTCTCTTGTTTCTTTCAGTACCTCTCTTGCTTCTTTCTGTAAATCTTTTTTTCTTTCTGCACCTATCTTGCTTCTTTCTCCATTTCTGTTGCTTCTTTCTGCACCTCTCTTGCTTCTTTCTGCACCTCTCTTCCTCTTTCTGTACCTCCCTTGCTTCTTTCGGCACCTCCCTTGCTTCTTTCTGCACCTCTCTTCCTCTTTCTGTACCTCTCTTGCCTTTTTCTGCACCTCTCTTGGTTCTCTTTGTATCCCCGTAAAATGGACTATTTACTTGGTGAGACTTTCAACAGTGACATGGTTAGGACTGCTGTTTTAAATTAAGTAGGCCTAACATTCTGAGCAGTTGGTGAATAGTGAAGCTGCAAGAGAAAAGTGAGGATTAAGACATGTTGGCAGAGGAATTAGTGATTTGGCAACTTCTTATGAGTCTCTGGAAAGATACACTCAAGTAGGCCACATAAATGTAGGTGTCTGTTTGAAATGGGAAGTGCAGTCTGTCAAATTTAAAGATCTGCATGCTCTCATGACTGACGCATGTGTCTACTTGTCCATGCATTCTCACATGTGTTATTCATCTAAAGATGCTGGCTTCAAAAGCTGGTAGCTTCTCCTACAGGTGGAGAAATCTTCTCAGTTCTGCTCTGTCATTCGGTCACACAGGCAGACATGTCATATATGTGTAGGTGTTATAGAACCCCCTCAAAAAGACTATTCAATACCCATGTTCACTGTTGTATGAGCAGAAAGGAATACATACACTTTCTTGTACACAAATTTAGAAAGCATGCGGTCTGAAAGACATGTATTCAACTATTTGTATGTTTCTTTTTATATATCATGTCAGTAGCAAAAGACACACATACATGCATGATACTTCTTCCTGCACTTCTCTTGCCTCTTTCTGCATCTCTCTTGCCTCTTTCTGTACATTTTTTATTCTTTGTGCACCTGTCTTGCTTCTTTCTACACTTTTCTTGCCTCTTTCTGCACTTCTCTTGCCTCTTTCTGCACTTCTAGTGCCTCTTTCTGTACCTCTCTTCATTTTTCTGTACCTCTCTTCCTCTTTCTGCACGTCTCTTGCTTCTTTCTGTACCTCTCTTGCTTCTTTCTGTACCTCTCTTGCTTCTTTCTGCACCTCACTTGCCTCTTTCTTGACCTTGCTCTCTTCTTTCTGCACCTCTCTTGCTTCTTTCTGCACTTCTCTTAGTTCTTTCTGCACTTCTATTGCCTTTTTCTGCACTTCTCTTCCTTCCTTCTCCACCTTTCCTCCTCTTTCTGCACCTCTCTTACTTTCTGCACCTCTCTTGCTTCTTTCTCTACTTCTCTTCCTTTTTTCTGCACCAGTCTTTCTCTTTCTGCACCTCTCTTGCTTCTTTCTGCACCTCTCCTTTCTCTTTCTGCACTTCTGATTACTCTTTCTGCACTTCTCTTGGCTCTTTCTGCAAATCCATTGCCTCTTTATCCACTTCTCTTCCTTCCTTCTGCACCAGTCTTTTTCTTTCTGCACTTCTCTTGCTTCTTTCTGCAATTCACTTGTCTTTTCTACACTCCTCTTGTCTCTTTCTGCACCTCTCTTGCCTCTTTCTTATGCACCTCTCTTGCCTTTTTCTGCACTTCTTTTGCCTCTAAATGCACTTCTCTTGCCTCTTTCTGCACCTCTCTTGCCTCTTTCTTCTGCACCTCTCTTGCCTCTTTCTTCTGCACCTCTCTTGCCTCTTTATGCACTTCTCTTGCCTCTTTATGCACTTCTCTTGCCTCTTTTTGATCCTCTCTTGCCTTTCTGCACCTTTCTTCTTCTTTCTGTACTTCTTGTGCCTCGTTCTGCACTTCTCTGGCCTCTTTCTTCACCTTTCTTCCTCTTTCTGCACCTCTCTTGCCTCTTTCTGCATCTCACTCTCTTCTTTTTGTACCTCTCTTGCTGGTTTCTGCACCTCTCTTCCTCTTTCTGCACCTCTCTTCCTCTTTCTGCACCTCTCTTGCTTCTTTCCGCACCTTTCTTTCTTGTTTCTGTACCTCTCTTAATTCTTTCTGCACTTCTCTTGCCTTTTTCTGCACCTCTCTTTCTTCTTTATGCACCTCTCTTCCTCTTTCTGTACCTCTCTTGCTTCTTTCTGCACCTCTCTTGGTTCTCTTTGTGTCCCCTCAAATAGACAATTTAACACCCATGTGCCCTGTTTTATGAGCATAAAGCAATACATACACCTTCTTGTACACAAATTTAGAGAGCATGCGGTCTGAAACACAGGAATTCAACTATTTGTATGTTTATTTTTTTGTATCATGTCACTGGCTAAAGGCACAGACACATGCATGCCTGCCTTCAGAAGCTTGGTGAGACTTACAACAGTGACATGGTTAGGACTGCTGTTTTAAATTAAGTAGGCCTAACATTCTGAGCAGTTGGTGAATAGTGAAGCTGCAAGAGAAAAGTGAGGTTTAAGACATGTTGGCAGAGGAATTAGTAATTTGGCTACTTCTTATGAGTCTCTGGAAAGATACATTCGAAGTAGGCCGCATAAATGTAGGTGTCTGTTTGAAATGGGAAGTGCAGTCTGTCAAATTTAAAGACCTGCATGCTCTCATGACTGACGCAGGTGTCTACTTGTCCATGCATTCTCACATGTGTAATTCATCTGAAGATGCTAGCTTAAAAGCTGGTAGCTTCTCCTACAGGTGGAGAAATCTTCTCAGTTCTGCTCTGTCATTTGGTCACACAGGCAGACATGTCATATATGTGTAGGTGTTATAGAACCCCCTCAAATAGACTATTCAATACCCATATTCACTGTTGTATGAGCAGAAATGAATACATACACGTTCTTGTACACAAATTTAGAAAGCATGCGGTCTGAAAGACATGTATTCAACTATTTGTATGTTTCTTTTTATATATCATGTCACTAGCAAAAGGCACACACACATGCATGATACTTCTTCCTGCACTTCTCTTGCCTCTTTCTGCATCTCTCTTGCCTCTTTCTGTACATTTGTTATTCTTTGTGCACCTGTCTTGCTTCTTTCTGCACTTCTCTTGCCTCTTTCTGCACTTCTCTTGCCTCTTTCTGCACTTCTATTGCCTCTTTCTGTACCTCAATTCATTCTTTCTGTACCTCTCTTGCTTCTTTCTGTACCTCTCTTGTTTCTTTCTGCATCACTCTTGCCTCTTTCTGCACCTCTCTTGCTTCTTTCTGCACTTCTCTTAGTTCTTTCTGCACTTCTATTGCCTTTGTTGTACTTCTCTTCCTTCTTTCTGCATCTCTCTTGCTTCTTTCTCCACCTTTCCTCCTCTTTCTGCACCTCTCTTACTTCTTTCTGCACCTCTCTTGCTTCTTTCTCTACTTCTCTTCCTTCTTTCTGCACCAGTCTTTCTCTTTCTGCACCTCTCTTGCTTCTTTCTGCACCTCTCCTTTCTCTTTCTGCACTTCTGATTACTCTTTCTGCACTTCTCTTGGCTCTTTCTGCACCTCTATTGCCTCTTTCTCCACTTCTCTTCCTTCCTTCTGCACCAGTCTTTTTCTTTCTGCACTTCTCTTGCTTCTTTCTGCAATTCACTTGTCTTTTCTACACTCCTCTTGCCTCTTTCTGCACCTCTCTTGCCTCTTTCTTCTGCATCTCTCTTGCCTCTTTCTGCACTTCTTTTGCCTCTTTATGCACTTCTCTTGCCTCTTTTTGATCCTCTCTTGCCTCTTTCTGCACCTTTCTTCTTCTTTCTGCACTTCTCGTGCCTCGTTCTGCACTTCTCTGGCCTCTTTCCTCACCTTTCTTCCTCTTTCTGCACCTCTCTTGCCTCTTTATGCATATTTGTTCTTCTTTCTGCACCTCTCTTGCTTCTTTCTGCACTTCTTTTGCCTCTTTCTCCATTTCTCTAGTCTCTTTCTGTACTTCTCTTGTTTCTTTCTGCACCTCTCTTGCTTCTTTCTGTAAATCTTTTTTCTTTCTGCACCTTTCTTGCTTCTTTCTGCATTTCTGTTGCTTCTTTCTGCACCTCTCTTGCTTCTTTCTGCACCTCCCTTGCTTCTTTCTGCACCTATCTGTCTTCTGTATGCACCTCTCTTGCCTCTTTCTGCACCTCACTTGCCTCTTTCTGCATCTCACTCTCTTCTTTTTGTACCTCTCTTGCTTCTTTCTGCAACTTTCTTGCTGGTTTCTGCACCTCTCTTAGTTCTTTCTGCAATTCTCTTGCCTTTCTCTGCACCTCTCTTCCTGCACCTCTCTTGCTTCTTTCTGCACCTCTTTCTGCACCTCTCTTGCCTATTTTGGCACCTCACTTGCCTCTTTCTGCACCTCACTCTCTTCTTTCTGCACCTCTCTTGCTTCTTTCCGCACCTTTCTTTCTTGTTTCTGTGCCTCTCTTAATTCTTTCTGCACTTCTCTTACCTTTTTCTGCACCTCTCTTGCTTCTTTATGCACCTCTCTTTCTCTTTCTGTACCTCTCTTGCTTCTTTCTGCACCTCTCTTGGTTCTCTGTGTCCCCTCAAATAGACTATTTAACACCCATGTGCCCTGTTTTATGAGCATAAAGCAATACATACACCTTCTTGCACACAAATTTAGAGAGCATGCAGTCTGAAACACAGGAATTCAACTATTTGTATGTTTATTTTTTTGTATCATGTCACTGGCTAAAGGCACAGACACATGCATGCATGCCTTCAGAAGCTTGGTGAGACTTACAACAGTGACTTGGTTAGGACTGCTGTTTTAATTTAAGTAGGCCTAACATTCTGAGCAGTTGGTGAATAGTGAAGCTGAAAGAGAAAAGTGAGGTTTAAGACATGTTGGCAGAGGAATTAGTGATTTGGCTACTTCTTATGAGTCTCTGGAAAGATACACTCAAAGTAGGCCGCATAAATTTAGGTGTCTGTTTGAAATGGGAAGTACAGTCTGTCAAATTTATAGATCTGCATGCTCTCATGACTGACGCATGTGTCTACTTGTCCATGCATTCTCACATGTGTAATTCATCTGAAGATGCTAGCTTAAAAGCTGGTAGCTTCTCCTACAGGTGGAGAAATCTTCTCAGTTCTGCTCTGTCATTAGGTCACACAGGCAGACATGTCATATATGTGTAGGTGTTATAGAACCCCCTCAAATAGACTATTCAATACCCATGTTCACTGTTGTATGAGCAGAATGGAATACATACACTTTCTTGTTCACAAATTTAGAAAGCATGCGGTCTGAAAGACATGTATTCAACTATTTGTATGTTTCTTTTTATATATCATGTCACTAGCAAAAGGCACACACACATGTATGATACTTCTTCCTGCACTTCTCTTGCCTCTTTCTGCATCTCTCTTGCCTTTTTCTGCATATTTTTTATTCTTTGTGCACCTGTCTTGCTTCTTTCTACACTTCTCTTGCCTCTTTCTGCACTTCTCTTGCCTCTTTCTGCACTTCTATTGCCTCTTTCTGTACCTCTCTTTATTCTTTCTGTACCTCTCTTCCTCTTTCTGCACGTCTCTTGCTTCTTTCTGTACCTCTCTTGCTTCTTTCTGTACCTCTCTTGCCTCTTTCTGCACCTCACTTGCCTCTTTCTTGACCTCACTCTCTTCTTTCTGCACCTCTCTTGCTTATTTCTGCACTTCTCTTAGTTCTTTCTGCACTTCTATTGCCTTTGTCTGCACTTCTCTTCCTTCTTTCTGCATCTCTCTTGCTTCTTTCTCCACCTTTCCTCCTCTTTCAGCACCTTTCTTACTTCTTTCTGCACCTCTCTTGCTTCTTTCTCTACTTCTCTTGCTTCTTTCTCTACTTCTCTTGCTTCTTTCTGCACCAGTCTTTCTCTTTCTGCACCTCTCTTGCTTCTTTCTGCACCTCTCCTTTCTCTTTCAGCACTTCTGATTACTCTTTCTGCACTTCTCTTGGCTCTTTCTGCAACTCTATTGCCTCTTTCTCCACTTCTGTTCCTTCCTTCTGCACCAGTCTTTTTCTTTCTGCACTTCTCTTGCTTCTTTCTGCAATTCACTTGTCTTTTCTACACTCCTCTTGTCTCTTTCTGCACCTCTCTTGCCTCTTTCTTATGCACCTCTCTTGCCTTTTTCTGCACTTCTTTTGCCTCTAAATGCACTTCTCTTGCCTCTTTCTGCACCTCTCTTGCTTCTGCACCTCTCTTGCCTCTTTCTGTACTTCTTTTGCCTCTTTATGCACTTCTCTTGCCTCTTTATGCACTTCTCTTGCCTCTTTTGATCCTCTCTTGCCTTTCTGCACCTTTCTTCTTCTTTCTGTACTTCTTGTGCCTCGTTCTGCACTTCTCTGGCCTCTTTCTTCACCTTTCTTCCTCTTTCTGCACCTCTCTTGCCTCTTTCTGCATATTTGTTCTTCTTTCTGCACCTCTCTTGCCTCTTTCTGCACTTCTTTTGCCTCTTTCTCCATTTCTCTAGTCTCTCTCTGTACTTCTCTTGTTTCTTTCAGTACCTCTCTTGATTCTTTCTGTAAATCTTTTTTTTCTTTCTGCACCTATCTTGCTTCTTTCTCCATTTCTGTTGCTTCTTTCTGCACTTCTCTTGCCTCTTTCTGCACTTCTATTGCCTCTTTCTGTACCTCTCTTCATTCTTTCTGTACCTCTCTTCCTCTTTCTGCACATCTCTTGCTTCTTTCTGCACTTCTATTGCTTCTTTCTGCACCTCTCTTGCCTCTTTCTTGACCTCACTCTCTTCTTTCTGCACCTCACTTGCTTCTTTCTGCACTTCTATTGCCTTTTTCTGCACTTCTCTTCCTTCTTTCTGCATCTCTCTTGCTTCTTTCTCTACCTTTCCTCCTCTTTCTGCACCTCTCTTGCTTCTTTCTCTACTTCTCTTCCTTCTTTCTGCACCAGTCTTTCTCTTTCTGCACCTCTCTTGCTTCTTTCAGCACCTCTCCTTTCTCTTTCTGCACTTCTGATTACTCTTTCTGCACTTCTCTTGGCTCTTTCTGCAACTCTATTGCCTCTATCTCCACTTCTCTTCCTTCCTTCTGCACCAGTCTTTTTCTTTCTGCACTTCTCTTGCTTCTTTCTGCAATTCACTTGTCTTTTCTACACTCCTCTTGTCTCTTTCTGCACCTCTCTTGCCTCTTTCTTCTGCACCTCTCTTGCCTCTTTCTGTACTTCTTTTGCCTCTTTATGCACTTCTCTTGCCTCTTTTGATCCTCTCTTGCCTCTTTCTACACCTTTCTTCTTCTTTCTGCACTTCTCGTGCCTCGTTCTGCACTTCTCTGGCCTCTTTCTTCACCTTTCTTCCTCTTTCTGCACCTCTCTTGCCTCTTTCTGCATATTTGTTCTTCTTTCTGCACCTCTCTTGCTTCTTTCTGCACTTCTTTTGCCTCTTTCTCCATTTCTCTAGTCTCTTTCTGTACTTCTCTTGTTTCTTTCAGTACCTCTCTTGCTTCTTTCTGTAAATCTTTTTTCTTTCTAGACCTATCTTGCTTCTTTCTCCATTTCTGTTGCTTCTTTCTGTACATCTCTTGCTTCTTTCTGCACCTCTCTTCCTCTTTCTGCACCTCCCTTGCTTCTTTCTGCACCTATCTTGCTTCTGTATGCACCTCTCTTGCCTCTTTCTGCACCTCACTTGCCTCTTTCTGCATCTCACTCTCTTCTTTTTGTACCTCTCTTGCTTCTTTCTGCACCTTTCTTGCTGGTTTCTGCACCTCTCTTAGTTCTTTCTGCAATTCTCTTGCCTTTCTCTGCACCTCTTCCTCTTTCTGCACCTCTCTTGCTTCTTTATGCACCTCTTTCTGCACCTCTCTTGCCTATTTTGGCACGTCACTTGCCTCTTTCTGCACCTCACTCTCTTCTTTCTGCACCCCTCTTGCTTCTTTCCGCACCTTTCTTTCTTGTTTCTGTACCTCTCTTAATTCTTTCTGCACTTCTCTTGCCTTTTTCTGCACCTCTCTTGCTTCTTTATGCACCTCTCTTCCTCTTTCTGTACCTCTCTTGCTTCTTTCTGCACCTCTCTTGGTTCTCTTTGTATCCCCGTAAAATGGACTATTTAACACCCATGTGCCCTGTTTTATGAGCATAAAGCAATACATATACCTTCTTGTACATAAATTTAGAGACCATGCGGTCTGAAACACAGGAATTCAACTATTTGTATGTTTATTTTTTTGTATCATGTCACTGGCTAAAGGCACAGACGCATGCATGCCTTCAGAAGCTTGGTGAGACTTACAACAGTGACATGGTTAGGACTGCTGTTTTAAATTAAGTAGTCCTAACATTCTGAGCAGTTGGTGAATAGTGAAGCTGCAAGAGAAAAGTGAGGATTAAGACATGTTGGCAGAGGAATTAGTGATTTGGCTACTTCTTATGAGTCTCTGGAAAGATACACTCGAAGTAGGCCGCATAAATGTAGGTGTCTGTTTGAAATGGGAAGTGCAGTCTGTAAATTTAAAGATCTGCATGCTCTCATGACTGACGCATGTGTCTACTTGTCCATGCATTCTCACATGTGTTATTCATCTAAAGATGCTAGCTTCAAAAGCTGGTAGCTTCTCCTACAGGTGGAGAAATCTTCTCAGTTCTGCTCTGTCATTCGGTCACACAGGCAGACATGTCATATATGTGTAGGTGTTATAGAACCCCCTCAAAAAGACTATTCAATACCCATGTTCACTGTTGTATGAGCAGAAAGGAATACATACACTTTCTTGTACACAAATTTAGAAAGCATGCGGTCTGAAAGACATGTATTCAACTATTTGTATGTTTCTTTTTATATATCATGTCACTAGCAAAAGGCACACACACATGCATGATACTTCTTCCTGCACTTCTCTTGCCTCTTTCTGCATCTCTCTTGCTTCTTTCTGCACATTTTTATTCTTTGTGCACCTGTCTTGCTTCTTTCTACACTTCTCTTGCCTCTTTCTGCACTTCTCTTGCCTCTTTCTGCACTTCTATTGCCTCTTTCTGTACCTCTCTTCATTCTTTCTGTACCTCTCTTCCTCTTTCTGCACTTCTATTGCCTCTTTCTGCACCTCTCTTGCCTCTTTCTGCACCTCTCTTGCCTCTTTCTTGACCTCACTCTCTTCTTTCTGCACCTCTCTTGCTTCTTTCTGCACTTCTTAGTTCTTTCTACACTTCTATTGCCTCTTTCTGCACTTCTCTTCCTTCTTTCTGCATCTCTCTTGCTTCTTTCTCCACCTTTCCTCTCTCTTTCTGCACCTCTCTTACTTCTTCCTGCACTGCTCTTGCCTCTTTCTGCATCTCTCTTGCCTCTTTCTGCACATTTTTATTCTTTGTGCACCTGTCTTGCCTCTTTCTGCATTTCTCTTGCCTCTTTCTGCATTTCTCTTGCCTCTTTCTGCACTTCTCTTGCCTCTTTCTGCACTTCTATTGCCTCTTTCTGTACCTCTCTTCATTCTTTCTGTACCTCTCTTCCTCTTTCTGCACATCTCTTGCTTCTTTCTGCACGTCTCTTGCTTCTTTCTGTACCCCTCTTGCTTCTTTCTGCACCTCTCTTGCTTCTTTCTGCACCTCTCTTGCTTCTTTCTGCACTTCTCTTAGTTCTTTCTGCACTTCTCTTAGTTCTTTCTGCACTTCTCTTCCTTCTTTCTGCATCTCTCTTGCTTCTTTCTCCACCTCTTCCTCCTCTTTCTGCACCTCTCTTACTTCTTTCTGCACCTCTCTTGCTTCTTTCTCTACTTCTATTGCCTCTTTCTGCACTTCTCTTCCTTCTTTCTGCATCTCTCTTGCTTCTTTCTCAACTTATCTTCCTTCTTTCTGCACCAGTCTTTCTCTTTCTGTACCTCTCTTCCTCTTTCTGCACCTCTCTTGCTTCTTTCTGTACGTCTCTTGCTTCTTTCTGTACCCCTCTTGCTTCTTTCTACACCTCTCTTGCTTCTTTCTGCACCTCTCTTGCTTCTTTCTGCACTTCTCTTAGTTCTTTCTGCACTTCTATTACCTCTTTCTGCACTTCTCTTCCTTCTTTCTGCATCTCTCTTGCTTCTTTCTCCACCTTTCCTCCTCTTTATGCACCTCTCTTACTTCTTTCTGCACCTCTCTTACTTCTTTCTCTACTTCTATTGCCTCTTTCTGCATCTCTCTTGCTTCTTTCTGCAACTTCTCTTCCTTCTTTCTGCACCAGTCTTTCTCTTTCTGCACCTCTCTTGCTTCTTTCTGCACCTCTCCTTTCTCTTTCTGCACTTCTGATTACTCTTTCTGCACTTCTCTTGGCTCTTTCTGCACCTCTATTGCCTCTTTCTCCACTTCTCTTCCTTCCTTTTCACCAGTCTTTTTCTTTCTGCACTTCTCTTGCTTCTTTCTGCGATTCACTTGTCTTTTCTACACTCCTCTTGCCTCTTTCTGCACCTCTCTTGTCTCTTTCTTCTGCACCTCTCTTGCCTCTTTCTGCACTTCTTTTGCCGCTTTATGCACTTCTCTTGCCTCTTTTTGATCCTCTCTTGCCTCTTTCTGCACCTTTCTTCTTCTTTCTGCACTTCTTGTGCCTCGTTCTGCACTTCTCTGGCCTCTGTCTTCACCTTTCTTCCTCTTTCTGCACCTCTCTTGCCTCTTTATGCATATTTGTTCTTTCTGCACCTCTCTTGCTTCTTTCTGCACTTCTTTTGCCTCTTTCTCCATTTCTCTAGTCTCTTTCTGTACTTCTCTTGTTTCTTTCAGTACCTCTCTTGCTTCTTTCTGTAAATCTTTTTTCTTTCTGCACCTATCTTGCTTCTTTCTCCATTTCTGTTGCTTCTTTCTGCACCTCTCTTGCTTCTTTCTGCACCTCTCTTCCTCTTTCTGTACCTCCCTTGCTTCTTTCGGCACCTCCCTTGCTTCTTTCTGCACCTCTCTTCCTCTTTCTGTACCTCTCTTGCCTTTTTCTGCACCTCTCTTGGTTCTCTTTGTATCCCCGTAAAATGGACTATTTACTTGGTGAGACTTTCAACAGTGACATGGTTAGGACTGCTGTTTTAAATTAAGTAGGCCTAACATTCTGAGCAGTTGGTGAATAGTGAAGCTGCAAGAGAAAAGTGAGGATTAAGACATGTTGGCAGAGGAATTAGTGATTTGGCAACTTCTTATGAGTCTCTGGAAAGATACACTCGAAGTAGGCCGCATAAATGTAGGTGTCTGTTTGAAATGGGAAGTGCAGTCTGTCAAATTTAAAGATCTGCATGCTCTCATGACTGACGCATGTGTCTACTTGTCCATGCATTCTCACATGTGTTATTCATCTAAAGATGCTGGCTTCAAAAGCTGGTAGCTTCTCCTACAGGTGGAGAAATCTTCTCAGTTCTGCTCTGTCATTCGGTCACACAGGCAGACATGTCATATATGTGTAGGTGTTATAGAACCCCCTCAAAAGACTATTCAATACCCATGTTCACTGTTGTATGAGCAGAAAGGAATACATACACTTTCTTGTACACAAATTTAGAAAGCATGCGGTCTGAAAGACATGTATTCAACTATTTGTATGTTTCTTTTTATATATCATGTCAGTAGCAAAAGACACACATACATGCATGATACTTCTTCCTGCACTTCTCTTGCCTCTTTCTGCATCTCTCTTGCCTCTTTCTGTACATTTTTTATTCTTTGTGCACCTGTCTTGCTTCTTTCTACACTTTTCTTGCCTCTTTCTGCACTTCTCTTGCCTCTTTCTGCACTTCTAGTGCCTCTTTCTGTACCTCTCTTCATTTTTTCTGTACCTCTCTTCCTCTTTCTGCACGTCTCTTGCTTCTTTCTGTACCTCTCTTGCTTCTTTCTGTACCTCTCTTGCTTCTTTCTGCACCTCTCTTGCCTCTTTCTTGACCTCACTCTCTTCTTTCTGCACCTCTCTTGCTTATTTCTGCACTTCTCTTAGTTCTTTCTGCACTTCTCTTCCTTCTTTCTGCATCTCTCTTGCTTCTTTCTCCACCTTTCCTCCTCTTTCTGCACCTCTCTTACTTCTTTCTGCACCTCTCTTGCTTCTTTCTCTACTTCTATTGCCTCTTTCTGCACTTCTCTTCCTTCTTTCTGCATCTCTCTTGCTTCTTTCTCAACTTATCTTCCTTCTTTCTGCACCAGTCTTTCTCTTTCTGTACCTCTCTCTTCCTCTTTCTGCACCTCTCTTGCTTCTTTCTGTACGTCTCTTGCTTCTTTCTGTACCCCTCTTGCTTCTTTCTACACCTCTCTTGCTTCTTTCTGCACCTCTCTTGCTTCTTTCTGCACTTCTCTTAGTTCTTTCTGCACTTCTATTACCTCTTTCTGCACTTCTCTTCCTTCTTTCTGCATCTCTCTTGCTTCTTTCTCCACCTTTCCTCCTCTTTCTGCACCTCTCTTACTTCTTTCTGCACCTCTCTTACTTCTTTCTCTACTTCTATTGCCTCTTTCTGCATCTCTCTTGCTTCTTTCTCAACTTCTCTTCCTTCTTTCTGCACCAGTCTTTCTCTTTCTGCACCTCTCTTGCTTCTTTCTGCACCTCTCCTTTCTCTTTCTGCACTTCTGATTACTCTTTCTGCACTTCTCTTGGCTCTTTCTGCACCTCTATTGCCTCTTTCTCCACTTCTCTTCCTTCCTTTTCACCAGTCTTTTTCTTTCTGCACTTCTCTTGCTTCTTTCTGCGATTCACTTGTCTTTTCTACACTCCTCTTGCCTCTTTCTGCACCTCTCTTGTCTCTTTCTTCTGCACCTCTCTTGCCTCTTTCTGCACTTCTTTTGCCGCTTTATGCACTTCTCTTGCCTCTTTTGATCCTCTCTTGCCTCTTTCTGCACCTTTCTTCTTCTTTCTGCACTTCTTGTGCCTCGTTCTGCACTTCTCTGGCCTCTTTCTTCACCTTTCTTCCTCTTTCTGCACCTCTCTTGCCTCTTTATGCATATTTGTTCTTTCTGCACCTCTCTTGCTTCTTTCTGCACTTCTTTTGCCTCTTTCTCCATTTCTCTAGTCTCTTTCTGTACTTCTCTTGTTTCTTTCAGTACCTCTCTTGCTTCTTTCTGTAAATCTTTTTTTCTTTCTGCACCTATCTTGCTTCTTTCTCCATTTCTGTTGCTTCTTTCTGCACCTCTCTTGCTTCTTTCTGCACCTCTCTTCCTCTTTCTGTACCTCCCTTGCTTCTTTCGGCACCTCCCTTGCTTCTTTCTGCACCTCTCTTCCTCTTTCTGTACCTCTCTTGCCTTTTTCTGCACCTCTCTTGGTTCTCTTTGTATCCCGTAAAATGGACTATTTACTTGGTGAGACTTTCAACAGTGACATGGTTAGGACTGCTGTTTTAAATTAAGTAGGCCTAACATTCTGAGCAGTTGGTGAATAGTGAAGCTGCAAGAGAAAAGTGAGGATTAAGACATGTTGGCAGAGGAATTAGTGATTTGGCAACTTCTTATGAGTCTCTGGAAAGATACACTCGAAGTAGGCCGCATAAATGTAGGTGTCTGTTTGAAATGGGAAGTGCAGTCTGTCAAATTTAAAGATCTGCATGCTCTCATGACTGACGCATGTGTCTACTTGTCCATGCATTCTCACATGTGTTATTCATCTAAAGATGCTGGCTTCAAAAGCTGGTAGCTTCTCCTACAGGTGGAGAAATCTTCTCAGTTCTGCTCTGTCATTCGGTCACACAGGCAGACATGTCATATATGTGTAGGTGTTATAGAACCCCTCAAAAGACTATTCAATACCCATGTTCACTGTTGTATGAGCAGAAAGGAATACATACACTTTCTTGTACACAAATTTAGAAAGCATGCGGTCTGAAAGACATGTATTCAACTATTTGTATGTTTCTTTTATATATCATGTCAGTAGCAAAAGACACACATACATGCATGATACTTCTTCCTGCACTTCTCTTGCCTCTTTCTGCATCTCTCTTGCCTCTTTCTGTACATTTTTATTCTTTGTGCACCTGTCTTGCTTCTTTCTACACTTTTCTTGCCTCTTTCTGCACTTCTCTTGCCTCTTTCTGCACTTCTAGTGCCTCTTTCTGTACCTCTCTTCATTTTTTCTGTACCTCTCTTCCTCTTTCTGCACGTCTCTTGCTTCTTTCTGTACCTCTCTTGCTTCTTTCTGTACCTCTCTTGCTTCTTTCTGCACCTCTCTTGCCTCTTTCTGCACCTCACTTGCCTCTTTCTAGACCTTGCTCTCTTCTTTCTGCACCTCTCTTGCTTCTTTCTGCACTTCTCTTAGTTCTTTCTGCACTTCTATTGCCTTTTTCTGCACTTCTCTTCCTTCCTTCTCCACCTTTCCTCCTCTTTCTGCACCTCTCTTACTTTCTGCACCTCTCTTGCTTCTTTCTCTACTTCTCTTCCTTTTTTCTGCACCAGTCTTTCTCTTTCTGCACCTCTCTTGCTTCTTTCTGCACCTCTCCTTTCTCTTTCTGCACTTCTGATTACTCTTTCTGCACTTCTCTTGGCTCTTTCTGCAAATCCATTGCCTCTTTATCCACTTCTCTTCCTTCCTTCTGCACCAGTCTTTTTCTTTCTGCACTTCTCTTGCTTCTTTCTGCAATTCACTTGTCTTTTCTACACTCCTCTTGTCTCTTTCTGCACCTCTCTTGCCTCTTTCTTATGCACCTCTCTTGCCTTTTTCTGCACTTCTTTTGCCTCTAAATGCACTTCTCTTGCCTCTTTCTGCACCTCTCTTGCCTCTTTCTTCTGCACCTCTCTTGCCTCTTTATGCACTTCTCTTGCCTCTTTATGCACTTCTCTTGCCTCTTTATGCACTTCTCTTGCCTCTTTATGCACTTCTCTTGCCTCTTTTTGATCCTCTCTTGCCTTTCTGCACCTTTCTTCTTCTTTCTGTACTTCTTGTGCCTCTTTCTTCACCTTTCTTCCTCTTTCTGCACCTCTCTTACCTCTTTCTGCATATTTGTTCTTCTTTCTGCACCTCTCTTGCCTCTTTCTGCACTTCTTTTGCCTCTTTCTCCATTTCTCTAGTCTCTTTCTGTACTTCTCTTGTTTCTTTCAGTACCTCTCTTGCTTCTTTCTGTAAATCTTTTCTTTCTTTCTGCACCTATCTTGCTTTTTTCTGCACTTCTATTGCTTCTTTCTGCACCTCACTTGCCTCTTTCTTGACCTCACTCTCTTCTTTCTGCACCTCACTTGCTTCTTTCTGCACTTCTATTGCCTTTTTCTGCACTTCTCTTCCTTCTTTCTGCATCTCTCTTGCTTCTTTCTCTACCTTTCCTCCTCTTTCTGCACCTCTCTTGCTTCTTTCTCTACTTCTCTTCCTTCTTTCTGCACCAGTCTTTCTCTTTCTGCACCTCTCTTGCTTCTTTCAGCACCTCTCCTTTCTCTTTCTGCACTTCTGATTACTCTTTCTGCACTTCTCTTGGCTCTTTCTGCAACTCTATTGCCTCTATCTCCACTTCTCTTCCTTCCTTCTGCACCAGTCTTTTTCTTTCTGCACTTCTCTTGCTTCTTTCTGCAATTCACTTGTCTTTTCTACACTCCTCATGTCTCTTTCTGCACCTCTCTTGCCTCTTTCTTCTGCACCTCTCTTGCCTCTTTCTGTACTTCTTTTGCCTCTTTATGCACTTCTCTTGCCTCTTTTGATCCTCTCTTGCCTCTTTCTACACCTTTCTTCTTCTTTCTGCACTTCTCGTGCCTCGTTCTGCACTTCTCTGGCCTCTTTCTTCACCTTTCTTCCTCTTTCTGCACCTCTCTTGCCTCTTTCTGCATATTTGTTCTTCTTTCTGCACCTCTCTTGCTTCTTTCTGCACTTCTTTTGCCTCTTTCTCCATTTCTCTAGTCTCTTTCTGTACTTCTCTTGTTTCTTTCAGTACCTCTCTTGCTTCTTTCTGTAAATCTTTTTTTCTTTCTAGACCTATCTTGCTTCTTTCTCCATTTCTGTTGCTTCTTTCTGTACCTCTCTTGCTTTTTTCTGCACCTCTCTTCCTCTTTCTGCACCTCCCTTGCTTCTTTCTGCACCTATCTTGCTTCTGTATGCACCTCTCTTGCCTCTTTCTGCACCTCACTTGCCTCTTTCTGCATCTCACACTCTTCTTTTTGTACCTCTCTTGCTTCTTTCTGCACATTTCTTGCTGGTTTCTGCACCTCTTAGTTCTTTCTGCAATTCTCTTGCCTTTCTCTGCACCTCTTCCTCTTTCTGCACCTCTCTTGCTTCTTACTGCACCTCTTTCTGCACCTCTCTTGCCTATTTTGGCACGTCACTTGCCTCTTTCTGCACCTCACTCTCTTCTTTCTGCACCCCTCTTGCTTCTTTCCGCACCTTTCTTTCTTGTTTCTGTACCTCTCTTAATTCTTTCTGCACTTCTCTTGCCTTTTTCTGCACCTCTCTTGCTTCTTTATGCACCTCTCTTCCTCTTTCTGTACCTCTCTTGCTTCTTTCTGCACCTCTCTTGGTTCTCTTTGTATCCCCGTAAAATGGACTATTTAACACCCATGTGCCCTGTTTTATGAGCATAAAGCAATACATATACCTTCTTGTACATAAATTTAGAGACCATGCGGTCTGAAACACAGGAATTCAACTATTTGTATGTTTATTTTTTTGTATCATGTCACTGGCTAAAGGCACAGACGCATGCATGCCTTCAGAAGCTTGGTGAGACTTACAACAGTGACATGGTTAGGACTGCTGTTTTAAATTAAGTAGTCCTAACATTCTGAGCAGTTGGTGAATAGTGAAGCTGCAAGAGAAGTGAGGATTAAGACATGTTGGCAGAGGAATTAGTGATTTGGCTACTTCTTATGAGTCTCTGGAAAGATACACTCGAAGTAGGCCGCATAAATGTAGGTGTCTGTTTGAAATGGGAAGTGCAGTCTGTAAATTTAAAGATCTGCATGCTCTCATGACTGACGCATGTGTCTACTTGTCCATGCATTCTCACATGTGTTATTCATCTAAAGATGCTAGCTTCAAAAGCTGGTAGCTTCTCCTACAGGTGGAGAAATCTTCTCAGTTCTGCTCTGTCATTCGGTCACCCAGGCAGACATGTCATATATGTGTAGGTGTTATAGAACCCCCTCAAAAGACTATTCAATACCCATGTTCACTGTTGTATGAGCAGAAAGGAATACATACACTTTCTTGTACACAAATTTAGAAAGCATGCGGTCTGAAAGACATGTATTCAACTATTTGTATGTTTCTTTTTATATATCATGTCACTAGCAAAAGGCACACACACATGCATGATACTTCTTCCTGCACTTCTCTTGCCTCTTTCTGCATCTCTCTTGCTTCTTTCTGCACATTTTTATTCTTTGTGCACCTGTCTTGCTTCTTTCTACACTTCTCTTGCCTCTTTCTGCACTTCTCTTGCCTCTTTCTGCACTTCTATTGCCTCTTTCTGTACCTCTCTTCATTCTTTCTGTACCTCTCTTCCTCTTTCTGCACTTCTATTGCCTCTTTCTGCACCTCTCTTGCCTCTTTCTGCACCTCACTTGCCTCTTTCTTGACCTCACTCTCTTCTTTCTGCACCTCTCTTGCTTCTTTCTGCACTTCTTAGTTCTTTCTACACTTCTATTGCCTTTTTCTGCACTTCTCTTCCTTCTTTCTGCATCTCTCTTGCTTCTTTCTCCACCTTTCCTCCTCTTTCTGCACCTCTCTTACTTCTTCCTGCACTGCTCTTGCCTCTTTCTGCATCTCTCTTGCCTCTTTCTGCACATTTTTTATTCTTTGTGCACCTGTCTTGCCTCTTTCTGCATTTCTCTTGCCTCTTTCTGCATTTCTCTTGCCTCTTTCTGCACTTCTCTTGCCTCTTTCTGCACTTCTATTGCCTCGTTCTGTACCTCTCTTCATTCTTTCTGTACCTCTCTTCCTCTTTCTGCACATCTCTTGCTTCTTTCTGCAGGTCTCTTGCTTCTTTCTGTACCCCTCTTGCTTCTTTCTGCACCTCTCTTGCTTCTTTCTGCACCTCTCTTGCTTCTTTCTGCACCTCTCTTGCTTCTTTCTGCACTTCTCTTAGTTCTTTCTGCACTTCTCTTCCTTCTTTCTGCATCTCTCTTGCTTCTTTCTCCACCTTTCCTCCTCTTTCTGCACCTCTCTTACTTCTTTCTGCACCTCTCTTGCTTCTTTCTCTACTTCTATTGCCTCTTTCTGCACTTCTCTTCCTTCTTTCTGCATCTCTCTTGCTTCTTTCTCAACTTATCTTCCTTCTTTCTGCACCAGTCTTTCTCTTTCTGTACCTCTCTTCCTCTTTCTGCACGTCTCTTGCTTCTTTCTGTACCCCTCTTGCTTCTTTCTACACCTCTCTTGCTTCTTTCTGCACCCCTCTTGCTTATTTCTGCACTTCTCTTAGTTCTTTCTGCCCTTCTATTACCTCTTTCTGCACTTCTCTTCCTTCTTTCTACATCTCTCTTGCTTCTTTCTCCACCTTTCCTCCTCTTTCTGCACCTCTCTTACTTCTTTCTGCACCTCTCTTACTTCTTTCTCTACTTCTATTGCCTCTTTCTGCATCTCTCTTGCTTCTTTCTCAACTTCTCTTCCTTCTTTCTGCACCAGTCTTTCTCTTTCTGCACCTCTCTTGCTTCTTTCTGCACCTCTCCTTTCTCTTTCTGCACTTCTGATTACTCTTTCTGCACTTCTCTTGGCTCTTTCTGCACCTCTATTGCCTCTTTCTCCACTTCTCTTCCTTCCTTTTCACCAGTCTTTTTCTTTCTGCACTTCTCTTGCTTCTTTCTGCACTTCTTAGTTCTTTCTACACTTCTATTGCCTTTTTCTGCACTTCTCTTCCTTCTTTCTGCATCTCTCTTGCTTCTTTCTCCACCTTTCCTCCTCTTTCTGCACCTCTCTTACTTCTTCCTGCACTGCTCTTGCCTCTTTCTGCATCTCTCTTGCCTCTTTCTGCACATTTTTATTCTTTGTGCACCTGTCTTGCCCTCTTTCTGCATTTCTCTTGCCTCTTTCTGCATTTCTCTTGCCTCTTTCTGCACTTCTCTTGCCTCTTTCTGCACTTCTATTGCCTCTTTCTGTACCTCTCTTCATTCTTTCTGTACCTCTCTTCCTCTTTCTGCACATCTCTTGCTTCTTTCTGCACATCTCTTGCTTCTTTCTGTACCCCTCTTGCTTCTTTCTGCACCTCTCTTGCTTCTTTCTGCACCTCTCTTGCTTCTTTCTGCACTTCTCTTAGTTCTTTCTGCACTTCTCTTCCTTCTTTCTGCATCTCTCTTGCTTCTTTCTCCACCTTTCCTCCTCTTTCTGCACCTCTCTTACTTCTTTCTGCACCTCTCTTGCTTCTTTCTCTACTTCTATTGCCTCTTTCTGCACTTCTCTTCCTTCTTTCTGCATCTCTCTTGCTTCTTTCTCAACTTATCTTCCTTCTTTCTGCACCAGTCTTTCTCTTTCTGTACCTCTCTTCCTCTTTCTGCACGTCTCTTGCTTCTTTCTGTACCCCTCTTGCTTCTTTCTACACCTCTCTTGCTTCTTTCTGCACCCCTCTTGCTTCTTTCTGCACTTCTCTTAGTTCTTTCTGCCCTTCTATTACCTCTTTCTGCACTTCTCTTCCTTCTTTCTGCATCTCTCTTGCTTCTTTCTCCACCTTTCCTCCTCTTTCTGCACCTCTCTTACTTCTTTCTGCACCTCTCTTACTTCTTTCTCTACTTCTATTGCCTCTTTCTGCATCTCTCTTGCTTCTTTCTCAACTTCTCTTCCTTCTTTCTGCACCAGTCTTTCTCTTTCTGCACATCTCTTGCTTCTTTCTGCACCTCTCCTTTCTCTTTCTGCACTTCTGATTACTCTTTCTGCACTTCTCTTGGCTCTTTCTGCACCTCTATTGCCTCTTTCTCCACTTCTCTTCCTTCCTTTTCACCAGTCTTTTTCTTTCTACACTCCTCTTGCCTCTTTCTGCACCTCTCTTGTCTCTTTCTTCTGCACCTCTCTTGCCTCTTTCTGCACTTCTTTTGCCGCTTTATGCACTTCTCTTGCCTCTTTTTGATCCTCTCTTGCCTCTTTCTGCACCTTTCTTCTTCTTTCTGCACTTCTTGTGCCTCGTTCTGCACTTCTCTGGCCTCTTTCTTCACCTTTCTTCCTCTTTCTGCACCTCTCTTGCCTCTTTCT
The DNA here is from genome assembly GCA_963921515.1 of Calotriton arnoldi. NCBI lineage: Eukaryota > Metazoa > Chordata > Amphibia > Caudata > Salamandridae > Calotriton > Calotriton arnoldi. The sequence continues at coordinate 140,252 of CAWUFW010018563.1, forward strand.
GCATATTTGTTCTTTCTGCACCTCTCTTGCTTCTTTCTGCACTTCTTTTGCCTCTTTCTCCATTTCTCTAGTCTCTTTCTGTACTTCTCTTGTTTCTTTCAGTACCTCTCTTGCTTCTTTCTGTAAATCTTTTTTTTCTTTCTGCACCTATCTTGCTTCTTTCTCCATTTCTGTTGCTTCTTTCTGCACCTCTCTTGCTTCTTTCTGCACCTCTCTTCCTCTTTCTGCACCTCCCTTGCTTCTTTCTGCACCTCCCTTGCTTCTTTCTGCACCTCTCTTCCTCTTTCTGTACCTCTCTTGCCTTTTTCTGCACCTCTCTTGGTTCTCTTTGTATCCCCGTAAAATGGACTATTTACTTGGTGAGACTTTCAACAGTGACATGGTTAGGACTGCTGTTTTAAAATAAGTAGGCCTAACATTCTGAGCAGTTGGTGAATAGTGAAGCTGCAAGAGAAAAGTGAGGATTAAGACATGTTGGCAGAGGAATTAGTGATTTGGCAACTTCTTATGAGTCTCTGGAAAGATACACTCGAAGTAGGCCGCATAAATGTAGGTGTCTGTTTGAAATGGGAAGTGCAGTCTGTCAAATTTAAAGATCTGCATGCTCTCATGACTGACGCATGTGTCTACTTGTCCATGCATTCTCACATGTGTTATTCATCTAAAGATGCTGGCTTCAAAAGCTGGTAGCCTCTCCTACAGGTGGAGAAATCTTCTCAGTTCTGCTCTGTCATTCGGTCACACAGGCAGACATGTCATATATGTGTAGGTGTTATAGAACCCCCTCAAAAAGACTATTCAATACCCATGTTCACTGTTGTATGAGCAGAAAGGAATACATACACTTTCTTGTACACAAATTTAGAAAGCATGCGGTCTGAAAGACATGTATTCAACTATTTGTATGTTTCTTTTTATATATCATGTCACTAGCAAAAGACACACATACATGCATGATACTTCTTCCTGCACTTCTCTTGCCTCTTTCTGCATCTCTCTTGCCTCTTTCTGTACATTTTTTATTCTTTGTGCACCTGTCTTGCTTCTTTCTACACTTCTCTTGCCTCTTTCTGCACTTCTCTTGCCTCTTTCTGCACTTCTAGTGCCTCTTTCTGTACCTCTCTTCATTTTTCTGTACCTCTCTTCCTCTTTCTGCACGTCTCTTGCTTCTTTCTGTACCTCTCTTGCTTCTTTCTGTACCTCTCTTGCTTCTTTCTGCACCTCTCTTGCCTCTTTCTGCACCTCACTTGCCTCTTTCTTGACCTTGCTCTCTTCTTTCTGCACCTCTCTTGCTTCTTTCTGCACTTCTCTTAGTTCTTTCTGCACTTCTATTGCCTTTTTCTGCACTTCTCTTCCTTCTTTCTCCACCTTTCCTCCTCTTTCTGCACCTCTCTTACTTTCTGCACCTCTCTTGCTTCTTTCTCTACTTCTCTTCCTTCTTTCTGCACCAGTCTTTCTCTTTCTGCACCTCTCTTGCTTCTTTCTGCACCTCTCCTTTCTCTTTCTGCACTTCTGATTACTCTTTCTGCACTTCTCTTGGCTCTTTCTGCAAATCCATTGCCTCTTTATCCACTTCTCTTCCTTCCTTCTGCACCAGTCTTTTTCTTTCTGCACTTCTCTTGCTTCTTTCTGCAATTCACTTGTCTTTTCTACACTCCTCTTGTCTCTTTCTGCACCTCTCTTGCCTCTTTCTTCTGCACCTCTCTTGCCTTTTTCTGCACTTCTTTTGCCTCTAAATGCACTTCTCTTGCCTCTTTTTGATCCTCTCTTGCCTATTCTCTGCACCTTTCTTCTTCTTTCTGCACTTCTTGTGCCTCATTCTGCACTTCTCTGGCCTCTTTCTTCACCTTTCTTCCTCTTTCTGCACCCTTCTTGCCTCTTTCTGCATATTTGTTCTTCTTTCTGTACCTTTCTGCACTTCTTTTGTCTCTTTCTCCATTTCTCTAGTCTCTTTCTGTACTTCTCTTGTTTCTTTCTGTACCTCTCTTGCTTCTTTCTGTAAATCTTTTTTTCTTTCTGCACCTATCTTGCTTCTTTTTGCATTTCTGTTGCTTCTTTCTGCACCTCTCTTGCCTCTTTCTGCACCTCACTTGCCTCTTTCTGCATCTCACTCTCTTCTTTTTGTACCTCTCTTGCTTCTTTCTGCACCTTTCTTGCTGGTTTCTGCACCTCTCTTAGTTCTTTCTGCAATTCTCTTGCCTTTCTCTGCACCTCTCTTCCTCTTTCTGCACCTCTCTTGCTTCTTTTTGCACCTCTTTCTGCACCTCTCTTGCCTCTTTTGGCATCTCACTTGCCTCTTTCTGCACCTCATTCTCTTCTTTCTGCACTTCTCTTACTTCTTTCCGCACCTTTCTTGCTTCTTTCTGCACCTCTCTTGCTTCTCTTTGTGTCCCCTCAAATAGACTATTTAACACCCATGTGCCCTGTTTTATGAGCATAAAGCAATACATACACCTTCTTGTACACAAATTTAGAGAGCATGCAGTCTGAAACACAGGTATTCAACTATTTGTATGTTTATTTTTATGTATCATGTCACTAGCTAAAGGCACAGACACACGCATGCATGCCTTCAGAAGCTTTGTGAGACTTACAACCGTGACATTGTTAGGATTGCTGTTTTAAATTAAGTAGGCCTAACATCCTGAGCAGTTGGTGAATAGTGAAGCTGCAAGAGCAAAGTGAGGTTTAAGACATGTTGGCAGAGGAATTAGTGATTAGGCTACTTCTTATGAGTCTCTGGAAAGATACACTCGAAATAGGCCGTATAAATTTAGGTGTCTGCTTGAAATGGGAAGTGCAGTCTGTCAAGTTTAAAGGTCTGCGTGCTCTCGTGACTGACGTATGCGTCTACTTGTACATGTATTTTCACATGTGTTATGCATCTGAAGATGCTAGCTTAAAAAGCTAGTAGCTTCTCCTACAGGTGGAGAAATGTTCTCAGTTCTACTCTGTCATTCGGTTGCACAGACACATATGTCTTACGTATGTAGGTGTTATAGAGTCCCTCAAATAGACTATCCACCACCCACGTGCCCTGCTTTATGAACTGAAAGGAATAGATACACCTACTTGTACACAAATTTCGAGCGCATGTGGTCTTGTATATTTATTTTTATGTATCATGTCACTAGCTAAGGTAACAGACACAAGCATTTATGCCTTCAGAAACATGGTAAGACTTACAACAGTGACATGGGAAGGGTTGCTGTTTTAAATTTAGCTAGGCCCAACCTTCTGAGCAGTCAGTGAATAGTGAAGCTGCCAGAGGAAAGTGAGGTTTATGTCATGTTGGCAGAGGGATTAGGGATTAGGCTACTTCGTATGAGTCACTGGAAAGGTACACTTGAAGTAGGCTGTATACATTCAGGTGTCTGTTTGCAATGGTAAGTGCACTTTGTTAAGTTTAAAGGTCTGCATGCTCTCATGACTGAGGTATGTGTCTACTTGTACATGTATTCTCATATGTGTTATGCATCTGAAGATGCTAGCTTAAAAAGGTTAAAATGTTTTTCCCCAGACTTTCAAGCATTTAGAGCTTTGCAAAAGTTCATACTTAGGTATCATACATTTCTATGTGTTATGGAGAGAATCGCAATGTAATTGTAAGTAATTGCTTATTGGTTATTATGAATATTGATATGTAATTAATTTAAAATTGTTAATTGTTGTAACTATTGAAACTGTTCTTTGTTTTTTAGAAATGTATTTTATTTGGAACACAAATTGAAGATGGCAAGAAAACATGAAAAGAGAAGAGAACAAGGAAAACAGTACTACTTAAAGAAAAGTGAAAATAGTACATTAGAAAAAGAGCAAAACGTTACACAGGATAAAAACTTTTCTGGTAAGAGCACTAAACAGGTCTTAAAACAGTTGTAGAGAGATTTAAAAAAGTCAATAATAATGAAAAGAAGAAGCACGTCTCAGCCGTCAGCCGCCACCACAGGGGAGCCTGCAGAGCTCGTGTGCTCATCCCCCTCGCCATTGCCACTGCATTGCCTTTACCATCGCTGCTGGGAGGTAGGAGACTACACCTCCCAGCATGCTTCGCGGCAGGAGTGCCGCACCTGCAGGCGGACGCGTCAGGAGGCGCTTAAAAATCGCTCAGGGCTCCCGCATCGCGGGACGCGCACAGGCCTGCCCGGGCAAATCCTGGGCCAAGGGCGGGCCCGTCTGAGCCCGTCAGAGACCGGAGGAGGCCGGGCAGGGCCAGGTCTCTTGGCTCATTCCTCCAGGGCTTAGGTGGCCAGATCTCAGTATGGTAGATCGAAGCTCCTGAGGGCTGGAACAAGGTACCCGTTTAATTTCTATTATTGGTGATCGGTGAATGTGTCCCTTTTAGTATCATTTCTAGTTCCCTGGATCTGAGCCCAAGAAGTGCCTTCTGCCGGCCCTACTTGGAAGTTGAAGTGTCTAAATCTGGTATTGTGGGCCCATATAAGTTCAAGTGACTTTCTGATTAGCTAGTAATGGGCAAAAAGAAACTACTTGTTGGGGGCCCTTCGGGGACAAAAATTGCTGGGCCAGCTGGGACTATAGATTCCTTCCTTACCAGGGCGGCGAACGTTATAACAAAGGAGATAGCCCTGACTGAGAAAAGGCTCTCTATGGAGTCTGAGAAATTAGCAATGGGCTTTGTTGGGCACGGACTAACGCAGAAGGAAATTGGGGTTGCAGCAGGAGAAATGTGTCCCATCATACCCCCAGTTTTATCGACGGAGGACCTAACGAGTGACCCGGACTCACTTACCTGCACCAATGTAGCCACCTCTATAGCAGGTGATGACTTGGACTGCCCCCCTACCAAGAGAAAACGAACTGGTGGAAATAGAGCGCTGAGAAAGTCCCCACTGTCAAAAATAACCTCGCCACCAGTTGAATCTAATTTGGAACTGTTGCTGGATAGCCTTTTTGTTAGGTTAGAGACTATGATTAAAGCATTGTTAGCACCTGTAATTTCTAAGTTGGAAGGTATTGAGACAAAATGTAATTCTTTTGTATTAATACATAACAACTGCCTGTTAGGGCATGATATAGCAGCTGGAGGGAGGGGGAGCCTCTGTCAGGCATCTTGTGGTACGGCCCATGTCCCCTAGATGAGCAGCACCCAAGTCCACAACGCATTTGGTACACAGGCTCCAGTGGGTGTGTCTCACCCTAACAACATTGATACTAATTATACCCCAGGGGTAGCGGTCACTGTATCTCAGGCAGCCAATCAGGAAGCGCAGATATCCCAGGTGGCTCACGGGGTTGGGCAGGAAACTGTTAATGTGGACCCATTATCTATATATATTCCATGCCACCGTAGATCGGTTATGACCGAAAACAAATGTATACGTGATCTCCCTCCCCAATCAGCGCTGTTAGTTGCTGTGCTACTGGGGGTACCTCCACTTACTTTGGGAACCAAGGAAACTTCCTTGGACCTTATCCATAATACCACTCACTGGTGCAATAACAATGTGATCAATGGCTATAACATTTCCCCTGATATGATCATGGCCAGAAGAGTGGGTTGGATTGGCCATGGGACTAGGAAAAATGTTGAGGGGGACTGCATAATTATTAACTTTAGGCACTCTGTGCAAGCCCAAGCGCTAGTAGATTGCCATCTCAAGAATGGCTCCAAAACTAAAGTTAGAACAGTCTCACTACACTTTTTTTTATCCTTTTAAACAACCTTTAGTAAATCATGGTTGGCAGTTGCCGTTTAAGCTGGTTAAGCCCCCACAAAATAAAAATGTGAACAATACATTATCCTTAACAAACCGATACCTCCCGCTAGCTAACCTCCAGGGCCTGGATGCAAATGATTGACTAGTGATGGTAGTAGAGCAAACACAGGTCAAGAAATAGCCATCTAAGGCTCCGACTGACCCAATCGTACCTGCCCCCATACTTCAACTTTCGCCGGTTAACCTACTAAACTCCATCCCCACTCCAATTATTTCTGAAGATGTTCCAACAAGGGTATTGTCCTGGAATATAGCTGGCCTTAAATCAAAGAAGGGTGACATCTCTTGGGTACACTTTCTTGCCACACACCACATCTTCGCTCTACAAGAAACATGGGAGCCCAATGAGTGTTTTTATCTGGATGGCTTTATTTCATTTTTCAAACATGCAATTCCATCGAACATGGGCAGAGCTAGGGGGGGTCTTCTTTTAATGTTTAGTCTCAAATTTTCTTACCAAGCCAAATTGATCGACTCTCGGTCACCCTACGTGTTAGCAGTAGAACTGTCAGGGAAGAATCTTTCCACCTTGTTAGTGGTAAACTTCTACAATTCCTTCTCCAGAACTCATGAGACCGAACATCTTCTGGCCCTAGAGGACCTTTTGGAAAGTTACGGGGAAGGAAGACAATCCTACTATGACACGCTAATTTTGGGGGATTTTAATATTCATAATTGCAGCCAAAACTGTTTTTCAGCACCGGAGGAGGAAGATGGTTTGCAGGTGTCAAACCATTTTGAACACACATCTTCAGGCATCTTTTTAGAAGCTTTCCTTGCAGCCCACAATTTACACTGTTTACAGCAATCAGATGCGTCTGCTCTGGTCCCCACTTTTGTAGGTAATGGTAGCTCAAGTATAATTGATCATATTTTGCTATCTGCTCTACTAATATCGGTTGTAAAGAATCTAAGTGTCATCTGGAACTGCTCTAGTGATCACAATACCCTGGTACTGGTTCTTTTTCTTCCGGCTGTTTTTAAAGGGGGGGTTGTGACCCAAATCTCGAACATAAATCTTAGTACCAAAGACCAAGCACGAAGACTGAAATGGGAAAGGATTATCCCAGAGAGCTTTTTGGAGAATTTGTATATTACCTGCGTTAAGGAGTTTCAAGTATGCAGGGCCCCGGCTCCACATGACAAAGCAATTTTAGACGCCTTTGACACAATCACCAAGCAGGTTACCTCCAATCTATCTATTAAAACTAGAGTGAGAAGCCCAAAATTTAAAAGGTGGTTTAATGATACCTGCTCGGCTGCTCATAAGGAGCTAATGCTGGCCCTCAAGTCAAAACCAAGGGACATAGTGCTGACTAGGAGCTGTAGGAAGGCCTACAAATCTGCTGTCCAGGAGAGAAAAAACAGATAAGGGAGCATGCCTGGGAGGAGCTTAGTCAGGCTAGTGTCTTGGCTGACAGCTCCAGATTTTAGTCTGTGGTCAATAGCTCTTTTTTCTCCGATGTGTCAAATTCTAGTAGAGCATGTGTAATACCTGCTGAGAAATGGGTTCAGCACTTTGGCAACATTTACAGTGATTCCAACTTAACAGAGGCCGTGGGACACTCAGTTCCCGGACTAGCAAGTTCTTCCCTCCATTTTAGAATAGATGAGGTGTATAAAGCTATCATCTCAACATCTGGTGGAAAGGCCCCTGGCCCCGATGGGGTCCCAGCGGACCTTTATAAGGCTGTCCCCAAAGTCTGGGCTGAGATTTTAACACATGTTTTTAATGCTGCATGCTCCTGTGGTCTCCCCTTGTCATGGGCAAAGGCGGTCATTATCCCAATTTTTAAAAAGGGCGCCCGGGATGACTCAACATGTTATAGATCAATTTCGCTGTTAGACTCTGCGGCAAAAATTATGGGGAAAGTTGTCTTGGATCGCCTAACAGCCTGGCTGGATGATGCTAACATTATTTCAGATCTCCAATATGGATTTAGGCAGGGGAGAGGGAATCCAAGGGGCTGAGAACAATTTTATCCGTAAACTCCTTGCTGTCCCTGTCGCCACCCCCGTTTTTAATTTACATGAAGAACTGGGGGTGGGTTACATCTCTGACCAGATTGCGGTCGCCCCGTTGTTACGATGGCTGAGAATATGGGCTCAACCAACCCCGAACTTAAACCAACTCATTATTTCGGATTGTATTGCACTGGAGGGGGCTTTACATATTCCATGGCTGAAATACATAAAGGATCAGACAAGATGTCTTGGTTGCCCTGAGCTGTTTTTGACACCTAGGCCCTTGGGAAAGACCGCTATTAGAGATCTTAAACAGCAGTTCATGGACAGGCGGCAAGCCCTTAGGGAGGAAATTGAACCAGCTAAACCCTCAGTGAGAAGGTTTGTCACACTGAGCCTGGGCATGCAGATGCAACCATACTTATCCTATGTCAACAAAGCACATCACCGTTTTGTTTTGACACGATTTCGGTTGAACATGGTTCCCTGGTTACTGACATTTCCTAAAGGTTACTCGAAACCAGAATTACTGAAACCCTGTCCCTGTGACAATTTCTCGGACCAGGATACCTTCCACCTAATGTTTTTCCACGCTTATTACGACCTTTTGCGCAGGAAGTTCATTCTTCCCCTACTCAGAGATTGTCAATTTGTCCAAGTGAGGCCGGCATTGCTTTATCTCCAAATGGTAGCCTCACCCAGGGTTTGTTTCAGGGTGGCAAGTTTTCTGACTAGGGCCATCTGACAAAGGAGTAAGCTGCCTTTGCAATAGCTACCCTGTCTTATCGGCCAGTGTAAATATGTGAATCTAATTTATGTAATATATTTTTAATATGATAATATCTACGGTCCTGGCTCATCGTTTTACTACTGTTGCACTTTACATTATATATCCTTTGTAGGTTTTTAATGTGATTATTGTAATTGTAATGCTGGATGAATTTTATTGTATAATGTATTTTGATGAATTGTGCTTTTTTATATAACTGTTTGCTTTTATGGCTCTTGGCTGCCGAATAAAGTACTGTTGACTGACTGAAAAGAAAAAGAAAATTTATACAACAAATCAGAAGGAAAAGAAGAATTGTCATGGTAAAAAAACATTAGTTAATGGGAAAACAACACATATTTCAAAAAGACAAAAAAGAGTATAAGGACATACGTACAAGAATGTTTAGAAGTAGAGTAATTCATAATCTATTACAAGAATGTAAAAAATATAAAAAAAGATCAACAGCGTATAAGAAAAAGCAACACATTGAAAGTGTAGTAGATAGTGCTTTTGAATTGAAACGAAAATTATTTATATTAATATCGAAGAGAATGAGAACATTGGATAAAAGAATGGTGTTTATGAAGGAGAAAAGCAAAAGAAAAAAACTTGTTAATAGAGGTAACTTTTGTAAAACCTTTACTGGTAAATGGAAGCACACTTCCAGTACTGAGTCTTTCTTTAATGAAGAAAGCTATTTTCAAGAGAACACATTAGTACATGCAGCTGATACTAGTGGTAGATGCTATGAGATGAAATATGGTTTTCCCATTCCAAAAGAAAAAATGGTTCCTAGAAATGTGGAAGAAGTAATAGCCGAAGAAGTTGAAGGGAGGAGTACACAAGCTTCTGTATATAACTGGGATTGTAGCAGTATTTGCAGTATTCAACAGGAATCTATTGACATACTACAATTTTTTTTACGAGAATATGCAAAAAAAGTGTTAAACAGAAGATTAAGATGTTACAAGGCCTAGATCCATGTAAAATGAGAACATATACTAAGTTGCAAGGTCCTTCTCTGGCCTGTCTTCTAAGAAAAGTGTGCCAAAGTACTTTCATCATTTAAGAATGTTAGCTGTACACCACTCTGAAATGCGGAACTTAGTAAGGAGACTCTACTATGTAAATACTCCTGCATTATGTTTAAGTGAAATGAACACAGCCCTTTTGCATGGTTCAGTATCAGATGTACAAAAGGTTTGTGATGATATACAGTTTTGTTTTTTTGGTTCAGAAGAGGAGTGTAGACAAAGTGAGAGTTTAATAAGTGTAGGGGTTGAAGAACACGGGAGAGAGATTATTATTGATGAGTTTGCAGAAGAAATTACAAAGTTTAAGATAGTTTCATCTGAAAACCCAATTATGGGGGCAGATTTACAAGAAAGTGACTCAGTGCATGCCGCAAGCCATTTGGCTGCGCCGCACTGAGTCACTTTCAAAGCACAGGGATGCGACAAATTTACAACAATATGTCAAATCTCTGTGCTTTCCCCTGCGCTGGCACACAAACTGCTGCCATTCCCCGGTGCAAGCACCCTTGTGTAAGGATGCCTGCATCATGGGGAAATTGTTTTTGTGCAGGAAGGGTTCCCTTCCTGCACAAAAACAATCTGAAATGCCGTTTTTCAACTTCTAGGTGTGCTGCATTAGCACACATAGAAGTTGAAAAATGTCTTTGTTTCAATGATTGTTTATGTGCAGGAAAGGACACCTTCCTGCACATACACAATCATTAGAGGTGAATTCCTCTTTCAATGTGTGCTGCAGAATGCAGCACGCATAGAAAGAGGAAACAAAAACGAGGAGAAATGAATACATTTCTCCTCGTTGCGCCTCCCTACGCCTCCCCTGGGGAGGCGTATCATTCACATGCATTTCCAGATTTACGATTCCTTTTAAATCTGGAAATGTGTCTGGTTCCATGGGTGTTGCGTGGGAACACCCACAGCAACACCCATGGAACACCCCTTTCATGCAAAGTGCTGCGTGCAAAGGGGCCATATTTACAAGGACAGGAATAGTCACGCAGGGTGCCTTTTCCTGTTCTTGTAAATATGGATCAGTAAAATGCGCCACCGGTACGTCACAAAAAGTGACGCACCAGTGGCGCAAGGGGCTTGTTAATCTGCCCCTATGTTTGTATTAGTCATCTACGTACTCACTATAGAAGTCAAACTAGGAATGTTGATCTATATTTAAAAAGTGAAAAGGATATCAATGATAATTGGCAACAATTTGGTGTTGGTAGAAGGTCAGTTTGAGTTGGCTACTGATCAAGTTATTTGTAAATACTGGTACAACAATTCAGAAGAAAACAAAATGCCAGCAAGAGCAGTACATAACAACTTAGAGTTGGTACCTATTCCTCAGGAACTGGCAGATTTTAATGCATATGAGTCCATTCTTATTCAATCTGTGCACCCATTTCAGGCCATAGTTCGTATGGAGCCTAAAACAGGTAAGCTGCCACCAACAGATTTACAAACAGGTCTGAAAGGAAGAGTTGTGTACTTACCTTTAGATTTTAAGAAAAACATTGAAACTGTTGGTGTAGACAGGGAGGAAAATGAGCCAGTAGTTATTCTAGTAAATGGTGTACCAACAAAGAGTCGAAAAATCTGGCAAAAGTTTGTAGATTTTAATAAACTTCAAAAGGCTACATTATACCTGGTACAGAATAATATTTATTATAAGAATTTAAATGTTGATGAACAAGTAATATGCTTACAAGATGAAACAGAAATTTCAAGTGGCCAAATAGAAAAAGGGGACAAGCCCAGTAGTGAAGAGATTTATGAACATTATACTATACATCTTTTGCATTCAAAAGAAATCATAGGAAACAGTATTGAATTATTTCAAATGAAGGAAGCAAAGGGACCTCCCATGAGTGTATGAGAAAAAAGTTTAGAAGATTGTTGTTTTCCACAGCTATTCCCCACTGGAGAAGGTGGACGATTTGATGAGCGAGCTGTATGGATTCCAGCTTCAGAATACCGATCAACATGATTGTACCCTGAAGATCCAAGATTTCGGCAGTGCATTCCATATATATTTCATCTTCTGTTTGAAAGCGATTTGTCTGCACTTTCATATGCAGTGAACCAAATATTAAAACAGGAGTTCATCTTCAACATGTTTCTGCAAAAGTGTTCATGGACAAAGTTCAACAAAGAGATAAAAATTTAGAATCTCAGTTAATTAATGACGGCATGTCAACGTGGTACCAATGAATATTGGTATTGTCATCATGGTGAACTTAAATGCATATTAAGAAATTTAGGTACACCTACATGGTTTGTAATACTTAGCTGTGCTGAATATGCGTGAGAAGATTTACTTGAATTTCAACGAGAAGCAAATTCAATTGTTAAAAACATTGAATTGAAGACAGCTGGAGATCTCTGTTCCTTGTATCCTGTAAACGTGTGCAAATATTTTAACCATAGGTTTCAAACTACGATGTCAATTATCTGCAATAAAAACATTCCACCTCTTGGAGAGGTAATTGATTTTTTTGGGCGAAAACAGCACCGAGCCAGAGGTGCTCCTCATATACACATGCTATTATGGATAATGAATGCAACAAAATTTGGAACTGATAGTGATGAAACTGTTTTGTCTTTCATCGAACAGTATGTTACATGTGCCATTCCAAGAAATGAAGAAAAGAGCTTGAAACAACAAGTTTTACACTTTCAAAGTCATCAATATGGGAAATACTGCCAATGAAAATACAAATGTAAAGGGAAGTTTTATACAAAATATCATTTTGGATTCCCACGTCCTATAATTTCTAAAGGAAGAGTAAATAGTTTTTTGACAGCAGTAAGACATACAATAACTTGGAAATCTCCCAAGAATATATACAACTTAAAAAGAACAGAAGCTTCAAAGTACATTAATGACTAAAATCCAGTTATTTTGAAAATGTGGAATGCAAACATGGACATTCAGTATGTTGCAGATAATTCAATTGCTGTTGCTCATTATGTTACATCATTTTTTACAAAATCTGAAAAAATAGAGATGAAGGAAATGTGGGAAGAAATTTCAGCAGAGAAGAGTCTTAGCAAGAAATTGTACAGCTTCAGCTTGAAAATGCTTTCCCATAAAGAGATTGGATCCTATGAATGTTCGGGTTTGCTTGAGCTCAGCCAGTTTATATTCAAAGTCAAGAGGAAGCATTTCGGTAAGTCTAGGTTTTGCCTCCACATGAAATAGAGTATTGAAATCTTTACAAGGGTTGTATGATTGAACAACTACTGCCTAAACCACGAATTCCTTAACCACGAAGGCTAAACAACGAGCAATGCCAAACAACTACATTGTTAACAACGAGTTCCTAAACCACGAAAATTATTAGTTTATACAAACTAGATTCAAGTGACATACAGTTCTACGTGGTTTAGTTCTGTGCACTTTTTAGGAACTCAGTTGTGGTATCTATTGACATGCATGCTTGAATATTGTCCTGCATTACAATACTCCAACATCAATTTTTTGAAAACGGTTATATTCCACGCTATGAGAATGAATTATTGAAGTTTGGAATTGTAAGTCACATGCGCCATCTAGTGGCATGTTGACTGTTTTTGAGCTACATTGTATCTAACAGAAAAAAATGTTTTATCCACATTTTACTGAAAGTTGAGATCGTAGTTAAAGAACCGAGAACGTTGTTATTTTTTATATAGAAACAGTGTGTGCCTGTCAAATAAAAATTGAGGACCAAGTGTTGTATTCCTCTTAGGGTGTCCATAAACGGGCTTTCCAATATCATGTCCTTATATAGGCACAATTCGCCCTGCCCTTATATAGGCATAGAATCCCAGGCCTTATTTAGGCATTAAACCGTGCACTCCAAATACAGGCATGGTCTCTGACATCCGTCCACCCTAACGTCACAACGAGTTCATGAAGAACAGACCCTTAGGCTGCGGGAGTTTCCCTAGCCCAGGACTATTGATTTTTTCAAGGCCTCATCTATTATGCATGAACCATTATTCCTTAGGGGTTCATTCATGACGTCTTTCGTTGTCCAATTCACGTCAATGCTAACATTCCTAAGGTACTCTCAGGTATAAATATACCTTCCCTAGCCCCTGTAAACCAGAGGAGACCTCGACTTCAGAGGAGCCCGTATCCCAGCCTGACGCACTGAGAAGACGCTGCCATTCCCTGCACGCAGAGAGCCCAGCTTCCAGTGATCTGACTTCCCTTGCGGGGTGTTGGAGTTCGAGTCTGGCAAAGAGATTCCAACCTCTCTCATTCCTCGGGTATGGAGCTGATAAGAACCTAGAGAGACTCTTGGCATACTAGGCTTAACATACTCTTAGTATACCGTAGTAAGGAATACTTCACCTACTTCATACCTCGTCCTACACCTAGGTTAGGTTAGGTACATTGGGGTAGAACTAGCTTAGCACCGCATCGTATGAGTACTCGCATTTTTAGTCTGTGTTATTTATGTAACAGCATTTGTACTAAAAGATAATGCTATCGCAATATTATTTATTTCTACTGCTCACCCTGTACATTATTTATCTCGTATACTGTCTTGTGATCGTAACAGCACATTATACTTTCACCAGAAACAAGACTGTTCAATAAATCTTTTATTGAAAATGCCCGTCTATTATTTCTGTGTAACTCTGAGGAAAACAAAGCATGCACGATTGAGCTGAGTGAAATAGTTATCTAGTGTTTCCACGACTCTGGGACACGTTCTGATTCTAAAAGGGAAACATATTGGTCATGTTTTGCGGCTGCCAGAAACTACTACCTTCTTGTTGTCAAGGAGTTTCTAGTGGCCTCTGAGCTAGCTGGCACAAGTAATTAAGTTTAATATACTCGATAGGGACATACTGACCTTAGTCCTATGTCAAACCTATAGGATATATTATTCCAATGCGCAGAGCCTATTAGGGAAATAGGAGCTACACTACATGGCGCCCAACGGTTTGGTAAGGCGGTAATTCAACGTTAGATACTGAGTAACTCAGCCGTGCTATTTTCTCTCAAGACCCCTACCCATATACTCCAAAAGACGTCTGGAGTGGGCAGGGTTAAGTATCCACCAAGGCTACATAGGGAAGCACCCTATATATTAGCTGTTTGGTTTGCTCAACGTTGAAGGATACAGTGTTCCAAAATATTGTGCACCTTATCTTTGTTTCCTTGAAACTTGTTCTACATTTTTCAAAAAACAAAATGCCTGACTGAGACAATAACACCGAAAACGGTGGAGCTGCGGCTGATCCAGCCCAAGCAGCAGTTTTTACCCTTACAGGTTTAAATGAAACTGAGGAGGGTGTTGTTCACATCCCTCAAAACTTAAGAAGAGCCATAACTCTAAAACTTATAAAACATGGCCTATCGCAAAGAGGAGGTAGAGCAGTTTTCGTGATAGAGGCACATGAATCATTTCAGACAGAGGTATTCTATTCATGGGTACTACTTCCTGAATGCAATCCAACATCACAAACATTTCACTTCTACAAAGAAGATGATCTACCAGAGGAATACATTCCTTTCGAGGATATTGAAATTCCATTAACATACCAAGAGCATCAGCTCTGGTTTAAAAGCGCCCTAAAACATCACAAAAACATTACCAGGCTCGGTCCACTAGGTAGACCAGGAGCAACATGGCCGATTTTAGCCGGCTACACACCTCATCCTGAACTGGATATAATGACAGATGAGGAATTACATACTCAAATAAAAGAGTTAATAAAAATTTACAGACAATTGGTCCAATATGTCATGCAGACTTTTACAGTCCGACCACCATTGACATATCCAAATCCAACTCCCCAACAGGGGAATACACTAAAAATTACACCACAGACTCTCAACTCAGTCATGGGTAAAATGCCCACAAAACGTGAACAAATTCCGTATTTGGATAGCTCAAAAAATTACTCAAATCGAAGCAGTATTTCCAAATACTAGCCCGCATGAGAAACACAGAATCCTAACAATCAGTTTACCGATAGGGATCACACCACAACTGGAAGACTGCACCACTTGGGGCTCAGTCTTTGCTGCCATCTATACTAAAACACATTGTATTCCGTCAATTGCGGTAATACCTGATGTCCTAAAACAAATTCAAAACGAATACGGGGCAGAGCCTGCTCTAAATTTAGGTATGAAATTACTGAAAAATTTCGAGCAGGTCTCAACAATAATATTATCTAATATTAAAAGGGAGGCAGCAGCAGTTGCGATCCGCCAAAAATTGAGGGAATTCGATGTTATAGAACATCAAACTGAGCTACCCAGAATAATAGAACAATCTTATGCAGAATTAGGCAGAGATAGTTTGGGTGGAAGACCACTGAAACCAAAACTATCTGAAAGTCCTGAGAAGGACTCAATAAAACAAACTCCTACATCTTCTAAAAAGAAGTGGAGTCTACTAAACAAAAATCAAACGAGAAACGTTCTCAATCCTGAGGTAGGTCTCCTCAAAAGAAGCCCTCTGAAAGGAGGTATAACCTCAGGAATAGGGATAATTTGAGAAAACCTGATAGGTATCAAGATACTGATACACGTTCCTCTCGTCCCTTTCAGATCTCACCACAGACTTCGGAAAGAAGAGGACGGACGGAACACAGAGAAGAACGCGTGAATTCAAAAGATGACAAACATGCTTCAAAAACAAAAACAAAACCTCAATTCTCCAAAAAGAAGGTAGCAGGTCTGAAGATCAGACATGCCGAGAATACTGAGAACACAACTCAAGAACGGAGAATGGGCTCAGACCATGCTGGACAGTGCAGCAGAAGGCACAATAGTTCGCCAGAACCTGAGGGAACTTCTGGAGACAGTGGACTTGAATGAGTACATCACAGTTGAGACTGTAGACACCAGAGTTAGTACTCCACAAAGGTTATTTGAAATAACACTCCGGATGGAGGGAGACAAACCTAGACAGGTGAAAGCACTTTTTTGGGAAAAACTATCAAAGGGCTATGACATACTTCTAGCAGAAAAAGACTGGCCACCACAATTTGTCAGGGAGTGCCCACATGGCGAGGACATTATTATGCCTGCCTTCTCCAACCATATACCAATGCATCTAAGATATACATATGCCAGGAAATGGGCAGTAGCCCAGGCCCCAGCATTATATAAAAATTATGTAGGATGGGATGAGGATTCACCTCACCATAAAATACATCTGAAACATGAACCAACTGCACAAAGGCAGTACCCAATAAAGCAAGAAGCTAAAAAACAGGTCAGGGAGATCTTAGATCAACTTGAATACCAAGGGGTGATTGAAACATGCACCTCCTCAATGAACAATCCTTTGTTTCCTGTCTCCAAACCAGACAAAACATATCGTCTAGTTTTGGATTACAGACACCTAAACACTTGTTCTAAAACTTTTGCAGTGCAAAATGCACATAGCACAGCATTAATGAATAACATTGTGCGTAAAAATATAAAACAACATTAGATATCTCAAATGGTTTCTTTTGTCAAAACATAGCACCTGAAAGCAGGTACTTAACAGCATTCTCCATAATGGGGACCCAGCGTCACTTTTGTCGACTCCCACAAGGGTTCAAGAATAGCCCAGGTTTATTCTCAGCGAGGGTAATGGAGTTACTACAAATTTATGACAATGAGGCATTGTCCCATGTGGATGACATTTATCTGACAGACGATGACCTGGAAAAACACTTGAACAGGGTGAGCACCATTATACTGGGATTCGCCTCTGAGGGCTATAAGTTCAACTTTAAAAAGTCCAGAATTGCCCATCTCAATGTCCTATTTTTAGGATATGAGCTTTCAAGTGAAGGCAAGAGCTTGGCAGCTAACTTTCTAGAGAAGTGTGCGCTGCTCCAACCTCCAAAAACGCTAAACAAATTTACAATCAATCCTGGGTTTCATAAATTTTGGAAGAACATACATTTTAAACTACGCAGAAAGGGTTAAACCTCTCTACGCATTAATCAAACCTGATTTTTCAATCAAAAACTGGACACAGGAACACACAGAAATTTAGCGTTCACTCCAGGCTAACATGTTAGCAACAAATCACTTACAAACACGCGTAAGTGAATGAAATTTGGTGATCCGAATAATTTCGGGTCAATGCGGATTCACCTACTTAACTTTCAATGAGGGTGAAAAATTCCAATAGCGTATAAATCACACTTGTACACACAAGCGGAAATGCGCTTCAGTTCTACTGAAAAATTCTAACAGCAGTTCAAACCGCTGTAGCAAAAGAAAGAGCCTTAGCCCAAGGGAAACGCATTATTATCGTAACCCCAGTACCTGCTTTAGAAGCGGTTACAAAAGCAAGCATTCCAAATGCTAAAGCATTGCATCCAAGATGGATACAATGGGTTAATTCTCTTGCTGCAACAGATGTTTAATATGTTTTTGATCCAGATTTGAAAACACAAGCATTCCTGCAGTATGAACATGAATGTCCCCTGCCTACTGAAATTCTGCCTCTCGATCAGTATGAATTCATAATTTACACTGACGGATCCACACAACCCGCAATAGGGGGTAAGCAAGCTTACAGTGCAGCGTGTGCTATCGTTAAAGGTTGCATGCGAAATGGCATCTTCAGACCTATGGTCACAAAAACGCAGTCTCTAGGAGATTGTACAGCTCAGCGAGCTGAACTACAAGCATTCAAACTGGCACTTGAAACTACAGATCGCGAATTCCCCACACTAATCGTGTGCGATTCCTTTTACTGTGTGCAGTCGTATAATGAATATATACAAAACTGGCTTGAAAATGGTTTCAGAGATGCGAAAGGTGGCACAATAAAGCATAAATTGCTTCGGGAACAAGTAGTTCAGTTGAAAAACGAACTACCAAAGGCTCACGTGATCCACACACTGAGTCATCAACGTGATGGCGTTCACGTTGCAGGGAATTCATTGGCTGACGAAGCCGCAAAGGGGGCTATGCAAACGGCTTCCGTAGCTGCGATCACTCGTTCAAAAACAAAAATAGACGGTGAGATAATGTTGGCTGTCAATGCTTCAAGCAAAGGCAGCAGTGCAGCGTTACCAAAAAAGTTTCCACTCAAGTACTCTTATGTAATTGATGCGAACAACGTTCCTTTTGCCCGAATCCCTGGAGTGGGGGATAGGGTAATTCCAAACAAGGAACGCAGATTAGGACTAATCCTAGCAGCACATGAAGGGATAGCTTCTGCCCATGCAGGTGTTTCAGCAACAGTATCCTTACTCAAGCAAAGATATTGGTGGCCTGGCATTCAGAAACAAATTAAAAACTATGTTTTAGAATGCGATATTTGCCAACAGATGAAAGTCTCAACAGTGAAACATCCTGCGCAGACACCCCTGTTAATTTCAGACAAACCATTAGCTTGTGTTTACCTGGACCACTGCGGTCCCTTGCACAGGGACGGTAACTATAAATATATCATGGTTGCAGTGGATTCATGCTCTATGTCCCTATGGTTATGGCCTCAGTGCTCAGCTGACGCTCGAACTGTTATAAAAGATTTGCGAGTCTTTATCAGCATATACGCAATAGGCACGCTACATTCTGACCAGGGTCCTGCGTTTAGCTCTAGGGCTTACAAAGACGCCATGGCCAGTCTGGGCGTTGCATTGTGGTACTCCTCTCCATTCCATCCTGAGGGAAATTCGGTTGTAGAAAGGAAAAACCGGGACATAAAGCAGTCTATAACAGCTAGAGTATTAGGCTCGGGTGACGGGTGGGTCAAACACCTTAGTGGAGTTCAACGTGCACTTAACAACCTGCCAAGAAGTTCTCTAGGGGGGGTCACTCCATATGAGGTCCTATTTGGGACAAGAATGTGGGTACCAGACTTAGAAAACGTAGGCACAGTGGTGGAAAATAAACCCTTTGATATCAAAGATCGTTTGGCTGTTTTACAGGACTTAATCAAATTAAGAACCAAACAAAGCAACGTATTCCTACAGCCAACCACCACTGGGGATCAACCGGCTGTCCCAGCAAGGCCTGTCTGGATTCCAAAAGTTGGGGATCTAGTCAGAGAAAAGATTGCGGATAAGAAGGAATTTGGCCCTTCTTACAGACAACCAGTACCTGTCCTAGCAGTTCAAGGAACAAGAACAGTACTACTGCCGCCCCTTGCTGGAAGAAAGGAGAAAAGATTTGTGTCCATCGACCTCATCAAACCACAGTATGTGGCCAATACTAAATAGTAGGCCTCGTGGACTCCGACCTAGTAGCAAACGCACTCCTCTCGCTACTATCCAAGAGGTTCATACTGAAAGACTGATAACAATCGAGACTTCAGCTGAAACAGATGGAGGACTATGCAACAATGCTATGGAAATCATCCCTCTTGAAGAACAAGTAACAGTTCGTCCAAATACACCTGTCTACACCAATGTAACAAGTGATGAACTGGTTCCAGTGATTTCTACAAATCCTGATGCAATTCCAACAATTGACAGAACTGCTTCTGGCTACTTCATTAACTTTGATACGTTCTCAGAAGATCCGAGTGAACCTGAAACGACGCCAGTGTCATTGAAATTCAAGCAGCAAATACAAGACTTTCTTCACTTTCTGAAAAAGACTTATTTGGTTTCTCCATGGATTGAACTCTGGATTACATCTGGACTTTTTGTTTTCCTGCTCTGGCTAGCTTTGGTAACAACTGTAAGCATGCTTATAAGTGGCAGATACATCCATGTGAACACTGAAGGAAAAGACGTAAACGTACTTCTTGAAACCTCATAAATCTTCCCATCGTGAAGCAAGAGACTTGTCATCAGTGAACATCACAGCTGTTCCTATACATGATGGTATAGTGTGGGACAAAACAGATTTTGATATATTCGGTCCAACAGAAGAATTGAACATTCCACATTTGTTTAAAATTGCACTAAGTGATCTAATCACGTCCAGTACCTATTCTGATGATTGGGACTTTGAAACTGTGACTGACATTATGTTTGACCTAGAAAAATCTGCTGCATTTTCTAAAAATGAATATTTAGAGGGTTCATCAGACTATGAACAACTGTATTGTTATAACCACTATGGTCATCATTATTTGCATAAATCGGCATATCCAAGAAATGTGTTTATGTTTAACCAATGGGAACATTGTCCTACACCACCTAAAGGTAGTTCAAAAACATTTGCCAGTAAATTTCCATATTTTTCAGGTTACAATACATCTGATCCAGAAATGTTTTACTATAAAAATGTAAACAAAACAGGACTGAAAATTATGTTAACAAATACAAAACAGACTTATTCTGCAATATTTAATACTCAACTGTCTAGACAAGGTTTCGACTTTTGGAAAGACACAATAGACACAAAAACGTTGTGGGGTACTAAAGAATGGCAAGTACAGGGGATAGAAGCTTTATTTAGAGCCTGCATCATCCCTGAACAAATAATGTTTTTGAATGAAACTATCCAACAAACATCTTGTCTTGGATTAGCCAAGATAAAAGAGATGAATACACCTTCTGTACCAACTCCTTCAAAAAATAATGAAACACAGGCAGTGGTGACAGTAGACAATATACTACAACTCAACAGATCTAATCCTGATTGGAAAAAATGGTTGATCTGGCCCACAGACACGAATAACTGTCAGGAAAGATTCCTGAATAAAACTCAGGGTTTTACCATTCATAGGCCAGACCCAAGATAGGTCCAAAGACAACATCCGGGGGTAGTAACAACATACAGTGTAGGGAAATTATGCCTCGATTGGCTGCATACATCTACACTACAGGATGTAAAACAACACTTATCCTTACTTGCAAAAGACGCAGATCTTAGGGATTTCTTGCTTGGACCAAGAAAACCGCGTCAAAAACGTTTCATATATGCCGGTATTTATGCTGCTTATAATGAAGCTTGGAAGGTATCACAGATAGAGGCCGCAGAACGAATACGTGAACTTGATCGTATTAATATAGAGAAAACACTCTCTGTGGTCGACAATGGGTTAACAACTTTGTCCTCCAGAATATATTCATTGGATGGCATCGTATCCTCTGCTATCGACATTCTAGAACAAGATTTGGCGATGTTACAACAAGGCCAATCTCAAATATGTTCTATAATGTTATTAAGCTGGACGCTGCAATCTTTGCGAGCGGGCTATGTGCCTTGGCGTTTCATCAACACAACGGCTCTGTTTGCAGAATACAATCTCACTGATAAACAGATCGAACTGGCACAAAGAGGAGCAGAGTACACAGTGCTGAGCATTGAAAAACTGGAAAAGTTACCATTCACTGTGGCAGAAAAACCAGCTACAGAATGGCTTATTCATGGCAAAATAACATTACCTGTGAGTACTTTTCAGTTTCAGTATTGCCTCAGACAAATGCAAGCAGGCAAATATGAAAGGTTGGGTAAGGAATACATTAAGACATCGTGGGTTTTACCGTATACATATAGATGTTGGAGCGAGGATCGTAAAGTGTTTTTGAGCGGTAAAAACTGTAAACGTGCACTAAGCGGTTCACTTATATGTCAGGACATTTCCTTGCACGGGGCTTGTAATGGTTCTGTGGCAAATTTGTCTTGCCATCAGCAGGGTACACCAGCTGCTGTGATTAATCCAACGTTCGGACAACTTTCAAATGGGAGTTACCTCATGTTGAATGATCAGAGTTGCTGTGGCATGCTGCCAGGTATCCCATATCTAGTAACGGTCAACTCCAGGGTCACTTGCTGTATGCAAGTATTGTTTCCCCCAATAGACACAGTCAGGGAGTCGCCTCTATGGCCTTCGCTGAACGTCTCTTTTATAAGATTTGATACTTTAAGCAGAATGAAAGCCATGCTTTTACAACAAACAGTGCCTTTGACCTCGGCCAAAGAAACCTATGATCTACAAGTAGCAACGACTTCGGCTGAGATACAGACTTTAATACGTACAAACTGCCCTATACATTTCGTGGAAATGATAGGAAGAATTTTCAACATGTCTGATACAACAGGAATTGTACATGTATTTAAGGGCATCTGCTCGGGTCTGTTAGCACCTTTCCAGGCAATAATCGGAATCATCCCGAACTTTGCACATTCGGTGTTTGGTGGCATACCATTAATTCTAGCACTTGTTGCCGGAATTCTATTTCTCTTCCTGCTATTGCGCTATGGCCAGCCAATTCGCCGACATCACTCCGAGCAACATGGAGAAAGCTCTCCTTGAACGAAAGTGCTGTGAGCAAATAGTACAGCTTTTGGGCATAAATCGTCTACGGGACCTTAATACCACATGGTTCCTGTCCTTTAGACCAATCTGGCAAGATTGCATCTTACCTGTTCTACGATGCCTGCTATGCGGTGTAGAATGCGTGTTGGACACCTGTCTAACATTTCCATCGGATGCGCCAACGGACGTCGATACTCTGCTGGACCAGATAACGGCCCATGCTATGTGTTGTCCCCAGCGGCTTCCTATCCTGATGACAGCATTCATTGAGGTCTCACAGACGCTTCCGGCAGCTGCTGAGGTACGAGAAAGAACTACAGGCACACAGGTAACAACGGACGCCGAACATTGCGACAATTGAAAGCAATGCTTCACATCTCTGTGCAATTAACCTGCTGCACGAGGTGTTCCAACTCACACCAACTACAGTGGATGATGTTTTGTCTATAGAAATAGATGATCTAATGTTTATACCAGATCCGTAAACTAACTCTGATTCAGCATACAGTGTTCCAGAAATACAGCAACAATTTGGCCTTCATTTTTCAAAAACTTGGAACTCTACCAAAAATTGAACTTTTTCCCATTTTTTCGAAGGAAAATGGAACTTCAATCTGCTTAAAGTAGAACTAGCCTTATAGTACAGACTTGGCGGTCCTTCCAAAGACATTTAGTCATCTTATGTGTCAAAAACAGTTCATTTAATTTTCCTGACATGTAATGACTTTGATTTTGAACAACTTATCGATCATTTTCTGTCACATGTAAATATTACTGCTTATTTCATTCCAATTGCATTTATTTTCGAACTTTATGCCTGAAATGATAAGCCGCATCGCCGCCAATTGTGCTCGTGGGGGACTCCAAGTCCCAGAGAGACCTGCTGCACGCGCCTGGAGGCGCTGACATCATCTTTGTGTGCCCAGGGGGGCCTACTTAACGACTCGCGGCACCCGCTTCGCCGCCAATTGTGCTCGTGGGGGACTCCAAGTCCCAGAGAGACCTGCTGCACGCGCCTGGAGGCGCTGACATCATCTTTGTGTGCCCAGGGGGGCCTACTTAACGACTCGTGGCACCCGCTTCGCGGGAGCCGCATCGCGGGAGCCGCATCGCCGCCAATTGTGCTCGTGGGGGACTCCAAGTCCCAGAGAGACCTGCTGCACGCGCCTGGAGGCGCTGACATCATCTTTGTGTGCCCAGGGGGGCCTACTTAACGACTCGCGGCACCCGCTTCGCGGGACGCGCGCCCGGGCCAAGGGCGGGCCCGTTTGAGCCCGTTCGAGACCGATAGAGGCCGGGTCGGGCCCCCCCCACGTTCAGGTTAGAGTAAGAGCCGATCCATGTTAAGTGGGTAAGCAGATCATCGATAATCATTTACTGCTGTGAGAAAATTGTGGTGCCATTTGGAAATGGGGAAGAGGAAATTGGCCATATGTAAAGGAAATGCTGTGGAAAAGACTGCACCAATTACTAACTATTTGAAAAGTGCTATGGGCATAATAAATAATGAGATTGTGCAAGTGGAGGAACAGCTGGCTGCCGCTAAAACCTCTTTAGATGCTGTTCAAAAGGGGGCTAAGTCTGTGGTGGAAGTGTATGGTGAAAGTAACACTCCTAGTCCCGATATCATCCCCCAGGAGCAGTCAAATACCAGTATCGTAAATGATATCCCTAAGAATACTAAACTAGATCAATTAATTAATTTAGGGCCTTGCACGTCAACTATTCCTCTTGAAATTGTCAATGTTTCAGTCATACCAGATTCAGACTCACCACCAGCAAAAAAAAGTAAACAAAGCCTAACACCAAGGAGGCTTAGCCCAGTAAGAGTAGTACCAAAAAAGGGGAAACCCATAAAATTACCAGGCAATGGACAAGGAGTTAAGCCTGTAGAAACACTGAACGATAATCATGCCATAAATATTCTCTTTAAAAATTGCATGGGAAAATTGATACCATTGAGAGGCGAGTCATGAATGAAATAAAATCGGTGCAAAAGGACATTGCAAAGTTATTGGAACTGGTTACTGCTCTTCAGCTGTCAACTGTATCAAATACGCCACAAAATGTAAATCTAATAGACAGGAGTGATACACACGTCGGTGCAAATAATATGAACAGTATGAATAATGCAGAAAGGGCCCGTGCCTTGCCACTTATTGATACACACGGGAAGGAAGCACATGTTTTATCTACACAAAATTCTGGGGATCCATAGGGAATGGTAACGAGAAGAATGGAGGTCAAGTCCATCTTGGGAGGAAACGGGACGTATCTCTAAGTCTACCCCCACAAGCAACTCCATATGTGATCGTCCTAAAAATGTACCTAAATTGACTGGAAATATCACTGAAACTTGGGACTCTTTGAAAAATAGGGTGATTCAATGGTTCTCTAGGAATACGACTTGTAGTATTGGGTGTTTATCACATGAAGTGATTATGGTAAGAAGAGTTAGCTGGGTGGGCAAATCTATAAAAACATGCGAGGGGATTGCGTAAATCGTAAATTTTTGCCGACCCTATGTGGTGGGTTCATTATTAAAAGAGGTCACATGTAATCAGGATCGACATTTTAATGATATTGAAGGAAATATTGTTGCATTACCTCTGGGATATTTTTATAGATCCAGAATGGTCTCACCCTTCAGCCAAGCCTAAGCTAGTACCAGTAATCAAACACATTACACGATTCCGACTATGGTAAATAGGTTTGAACCACTTAGGAGGTGTAGTGAGGTGGATTGACTGGAACGTAATATAGTATGGACAAAAGCTGTTGTACAAGATGGTCATGATGTAAGAGCCTATGTTAATACTTCGAAAGAAATAGTTCATACGGACCAGGATCAACCGTGTGAAGGTACTGTTAATACCATTAGTAATACTGATAGGGAATTCTTTGCAGAATCTGAGATACAAATATTTAGAAATGAAATCACCCCGCCTATTATTGTGGCCGAATGTAATTCCCTAACAATACATTGCAGGAATCATTACATATTATGACATGGAATGTTGCAGGGTAAGGAGTAAATTGTGTGATATTTCTTGGCTTAAAACTATACAAAATTGTGACTTGGTATTAATACAAGAAACATGGCTTACAGAAAAATTTGTTATTAATGGGTTTAAGACGATTTGTACTAATGGGATTCCTTCAAAGGCAGGGAGAGCGAGTGGAGGTTTGGCAGTATTAATATCAGTATCCTCCCCTTGATTTAAAAAAATATATAATAATTCACAACATTTTCAGTTTTTACTTCTCTCAGTTAGAGGAAAACAGGATATGATAGTGATCAATTTTTATAACAATATTTTTAATAGTTCAAGACACTGAGATTATCACATTATTAGATGGTGAGCTAGCTAACTTTATAAGGAGTGCAGGGACTGACTGTTTTCTAATTTGGGCAGGGGATTTTAACATTGAACTTTGTAAATTTATATCAGGGATCCAATGCGGATATGAGGATGAATTGGGCGATAATCCCTCACATTTCCCACATAATAACTATGGGGAAATTATAAATTATGTTATGTTCAAGTATAATTTGGAAATTATGGAGATGGACGCCAAAGAAAATGTAAAGCGAGAGGGAAGGGGTATTACCTATACATTTGAGGGAGCTTAGGTCATCCTCATGTATTGATCATTTTATTATCTCAAGAAATTGTAGGCCTCTTGTTCATAAATGTAATGTACACCCCAGCCTACTAAGTGACCATCACCCTTTGTCATTAATATTAAAATCTCCACTCTTTAAATTAGATGAACCATGTATTTATGCTGCTGAGGTAAAGACACAGGGTGAAAATGGGATTTCTATAAAATGGGCAGGAGTTGATCCAAATGTTTTTCAGAAAAGATAATCCAACAAAATAACCAGCATATTATAACCGTTTTAGATAATTCTTCTAGTAGTACTGATATAGTTATGGCTTTTCTAAATATCTCGGCTGCAATTGCCGGAAATTTGAAACGCAAGCCTAGGACAAACAGGGTATATTGCCCAAGATGGTTTAATCAGCAGTGTTCCCGACTAAGGGGTCGATTCCGATTCGGGCCGGAAAAAGCACCGACCGACTCGGAGCCAGAAATTATACCGACCGACACGTACCTGTGTCGCCCGACACGCCAAGTACGATGCAAGGCGTGCAAAATCCGACCGACACGCACCGAACCTAAGCCGAACGACCGAGCCGCACGGAAAACAGCAATCCGGTCGGAAAAACTGGCGAATCCAACCGACCGACACGCACCCGGAACAAATCCGACCGAAACGCATACACGCCGAACTCCAAACCGCAAAGTACGATGCAAGGCGCGAAGCCACGAGCGAAGTCGGACGGAGGACAAGCCGTACGACCGACACGCATACAAAACCGAGCCGAAGCAACACAAAACACCGCGACCGACGCGTGACGCAGCATACAAAACTGCACAAACACAGCGTGAACGAAACGGAGAACACCGTACGAGACAAATGCAGGGTCCGACTCGGTCACAAGAACGTTTCCAACATGCACAGACAGTACAAAGGAAAATGACACAAAAAGGCCAAACAAGCAATTACAAAGCCAATAAATACTGGGGGGTGGCGACAGAGAACAAAGACACACCCACAACTCCACCCATATAAAGGACACAAATCACAACCATGATCCTTTGCAAATGCCATTCCACTGCCAGCACCCAAGAGACAGCAACCACACACCCACAGCTCATCCCTCACACAAGCCACACACCATCAGCACACCAACAAATACCTACCTCACATACACCCAGCAAAACACACACACTCACACACCCTCACCTGCACACCAACACACACATCACTCACCATCACCACCCATCACCATGCCCCCCAAGAAGAATCACAAGTTCCTAGATTGTGAATTGGAAGTCATGGTAGACGAGATCCTCAGGGTAGAGCCACAGCTGTTTGGCACACTGGTCCAACAGACCCCCATCTGCCAGAAAACCAAGATGTGGGAGAGGATCATCAACAGGGTGAACGCACAATCACCATGTCTGCGCACAAAGACCGACATCCAGAACAGGTGGTATGACGTGCGCAGGAGGGTCCGGGACCTGCTCAAGAAAGACTACCTCCTGAGCCAATACACCGGCAGTGGCCCTCCTGCCAAGCCAATATACCTCAGGCCCTGGGAGGAGAAGGTGCGGGCCATCCTTCCGCCCAGTGAGCGTATATGGACTAGAGAACATCCCAGAGCCTGGTGAGTACACAACAAATGTACACAATATTCTGCCACAAAACACACACACACATCACTGTCAAGGGGAGAGTCAAACCATGCACTCATAACAATTACACAGCAACCAGAACAGAATCATCCCAAAATGTGTATGTCAGTCAGATAAACACAACACATGCCATCAAAAAAGTCACATCCAACTGTGCCATCACATGTACAAACACAACTACAACTACAGCTAGGCAGTGGCACAAATAGAACTAACAAACACACCCAGACATGTTGCCACCACAACAACACCAACACACAGTGAAGAACACTCAAAGGAAGGAATTCTGTGTATGCTGGCCAAGTCAGTGTAGCCAATAGCATCATGGGAGTCGCAGTCACACATATTGCCCCCCCCACAGCTGTCCCATCAACACCACCATGAACCAGGCGCACATCACAGGGAGTGGAGAAGGACTCACAAGATGGCTGACACTGGCTACTGCTGTGGGGAGCACAAGGCCCTGCTGGCAACTGTGCACCAACAAACAGCAGGACACCACTGACTGACATCCTGAGAGACAACTTCCACTCCCTGCAATGCAAGCATGTTCCATGGTGGGATATCTGGCTGGCTGGGTGGGAAGGAGGACTTGCAGCACTGACCATAGTCACAAGCACCTCCCCTCACACCCCCCTCAACACAAACTCCACAGAACCCACCTGGTAGAATGCAATGCCTCCCATCCTAACTCAAGATCCCACAAAGAACCACCACCCTGGGTTATGTTGTGTGAAGCACAGGGACACTCTTGGGACTTTTAGCCAAACAACTGCCAGGACAACACTCCCAGCCATCCTGTCAGCACAGCCAGCCCACCCCACAGGGAAGCAGAGTCAAAGGAAGGAAGCATGGGCATGCTGGGAAGGGGGTGGAGGCAATAGCATGATGGGAGTGGTAGTCACAGATATTGCTCAGCCTCACAACTGGCCCATCAACACCACCCTGAACCATGCTCACATCACAGGGAGTGGATAAGGACACACAAGATGGCTGACACTGGCTACTGCTGTGGGGAGCACAAGGCCCTGCTGGCAACTGTGCAACAACAAACAGCAGGACACCACTGACTGACATCCTGAGAGACAACTTCCACTCCCTGCAATGCAAGCACGTTCCATGGTGGGATATCTGGCTGGCTGGGTGGGAAGGAGGACTTGCAGCACTGACCATAGTCACAAGCACCTCCCCTCACACCCCCCCCTCAACACAAACTACACAGAACGCACCTGGGAGAATGCAATGCCTCACATCCTAACTCAAGATCCCACAAAGAACCACCACCCTGGGTTATGTTGTATGAAGCACAGGGACACTCTTGGGACTTTTAGCCAAACAACTGCCAGGCAACACTCCCAGCCATCCTGTCAGTACAGCCAGCCCACCCCACAGGGAAGCAGAGTCAAAAGGAAGGAAGCATGGGCATGCTGGGAAGGGGGTGGAGGCAATAGCATGATGGGAGTGGCAGTCACTGATATTGGTCACCCCCACAACTGTCCCATCAACACCACCCTGAACCATGCTCACATCACAGGGAGTGGAGAAGGACTCACAAGATGTCTGACACTGGCTACTGCTGTGGGGAGCACAAGGCCCTGCTGGCAACTGTGCACCAACAAACAGCAGGACACCACTGACTGACATCCTGAGAGACAACTTCCACTCCCTGCAATGCAAGCACAGTCCATGGTGGGATAACTGACTGGCTGGGTGGGTGGGAAGGAGGGCCGGCTGTCAACCAAACACAACCAATGCAGACCATGTTCACACCCCAACAAATACATAGAAATGCCCAAATAATGCAGGACAATGTGCCACACCAATATCAACCCCTGACTGTGACGACTTAGGACAATGCAATGTACAGGCCCGCACCCAGAGGCACAGTCACAACTGTCATGTGTGTCAACCATTGATGCCTGCAGAAACATAACATACATTGTGTGTGTCTCCCAAAACAGGTGATGATGGGGACACAGCAGCAGACGCTGAGGAGTCCCAGTCCCAGGCTCAAGAGGATGTGGAGCTCACTGGTGTCGTACAGCCTCTGCCCTCCTCGGACGAAGAAGACCAACCTGGCACATCCGGTGCAAGTCTACATGCAGCACCAGCAGGACCACCAGCTGCAGCACCAGCAGGACCACCAGCTGCACCCCCTGCACCCACCCCTCCAACGACTGTCAACACAAATACCATCCCTGCCGACATGGACAGAACAAGGAGCAACACCAGCACAGGGACCCTGGACCAACCTGGGGCCATGGACACCACCACCACCACCAACCCCCAAGGTGGACCAGGGTCATCTGTGCGTGCCACTGCACGCACTGCACATGTCAGCAGGGGTGGTGGGAGGGGTGGGAGACAGAGGTCGCTGCTTGCAGAGGTTGCTGGTGTGCATGTTGACCCACAACTGGTACGCATAGCTGATGCGTACCAGTCCAGCACCGGAGACCTCAGCCAGGTAGTGGGCTCCTCAGAGACATGAAACAGCAACAGGCTGCCCATCATGCCCGCTTGGACTCCCACATGTCCCACGTGGAGTCACACATGTCCCGCGTGGACTCACACATGTCCCGCGTGGAGTCCAAGTGGGATGCACTGCATGAGATGACGGCGGTGCACAGGGACATTTTACAATGCCTCCGCCAGATGAACAGCAACCAGTCCACACCTCCCTGTGTGCCAACAACATCTGGTGCTGCCCAAACTGCAACTGCCACAGGGAGGGAGGATGACTCTGGCGGAGAGTCCCCTGCACCGCAGCAGCCTGTACTTGAGGGGCCTACCCAAGAAGAGGGGTCGTCCGAAGAGGGGCAAGTGAGAGGCCAATGGCCAAGCGCAACTCCCAGGAAGCCTGAACCTGTTCTGGATGTTCACCTTTGTGCACAGACTGTTCACCCTGTTGACGGCAACACTACTCCCACACATTGCATGGGGAGTACAAGTTGGACCAATGTGTCAGACAACTGTGGCCCCGATACTGGGGATTCTGTCTACCAGGACTTTCAATTCACCTAGGAACTTGTGATTGCAAGATTTATGTACAGCACTACCCATCCTATGCACTATTCACACAAATGTATCACAATAAACACACTAATACACCATACTTGCCTCTGTTGTGATTCCAACGTGGGTGCTGTTATGGGGATGATGAACTGCAAAATTACACTGTGTATGCGAACTGCAACAGCAAGTACAACACAGGCATGTGAGTAAAGGCAACGTGACACATATGAGGGAGACACACCACCAGGGCTACACAACACATACACACCTAGGCCATCTGACTCATTGCCTACACTGATGTTGCCAGGGAAGACGGTGCAATGCACAGACACCACACCCATTCCCAGTTGTAGTCAAGTAGCCCATAGGTGCAGTAAGCAAATGGCAGTCAAATGTGTGACCACAGACAACGCACATCACAAAGTGAAGCACAGGTTTATTACACAGTTGCAACATGTCGTAACCACTACAGATGCAAGGTAATCCCACCTGGCAGCGGGCACACAGTCAACAACTGTAGACGGAAGGAAGTCCATGGGTGTGGCGCACATCACCTGTAGGGACACAACAGCTACCAGCCTGGAAGTGCACTCACGCCGTCGGTGGACACAGTTGACCAAACGAATCTGAAAGTACCCTGTGAAGGACAGAAATGACACACAGTCAAAAGCAATGGAGTACAGGACAGAACAGCAAAACTCATGCACAATACATGTTACAAGATACCCACCCAGAACCAAGTTAGCATGTCAACACTGTTGGGGAGTACAGCCCACCTGTAAGCACACATCGCAACACACATCCAGTCAAGTAGCCCATGGACACACTCCAACAGCACCAGAGCACCACCTACACATATCATGCCAACTCACATCATTGACATGACACCTCAGGATACTCACATTCAGCTAAAGAAGTTGGTGATGAGCTGTGTGCGGACATCACCCTCATCATCATCATCATCATCGTCACTGGCATCGTGGTCCAGGCCAGGATCCTCCACAGGTGGCGGATGTTGGTCATTGTCATCCTGGATGAGAGGCAACTCCTTCCGCACTGCCAGGTTGTGGAGCATGCAGCAGACGATGATAATCTTGCACACTTTCGCAGGGGCATATGGGAGGGACCCTCCGGTCTTGTCGAGGCAGCGGAAGCGGCTCTTCAGGAGACCAAATGTCCGCTCAATCACTCTCCTGGTCCGACCATGTGCCTCATTGTAGCGCATCTGGGCTGGTGTCACAGGGTTCCTGAGGGGTGTCAGCAACCACGGCATGTTGGGGTATCCCGAGTCACCTACGGACAGACAAGTGCACATTAGCTGACTTGGAAAAGTGGGCGGAATACTACAGATCAGATCACACACAATGGCACAAAGTCAGTACACACCGACAAGCCAGGCACGCTGGTTCTGCATCTGTGCCATCATCCTGGGGATGCGACTACTCCTCATCACAAAGGCATCGTGTGCTGAACCAGGGAAACGGGCACACACGTGTGTGATGGTCATGTCTGCAAGACACACCACCAGTGCATTGACCGAGTGGTAGTGCTTGCGGTTACGGTAGGCCTGCTCCTGGGCCTGTGGTGGTACCAAAGCCACATGTGTCCCATCAATGGAGCCAATGACATGCGGCATCCTCCCCAGGGCATAAAAGTCACTCTTCACGTCAGTGAGTCGTCGCAGTCTAGGAAATAGATGTACCGGTTCAGGAATAGCAACATTGCCGCCAAAACATCGCGGAGCACACGGCTCAACATGGTCTGTGACATCCCACCAGCAGTCGCCACAGTATGTTGGAAGGTACCGGTGGCAAAGAAGTGTAGGGCTGCCATCACCTTCACCTTGGGGGTCAGCGCTGTAGGATACGGCCGGCCAGGCTGCAAATGTGGGGACAACTGCACTGCCAAATCCTCAATCAGCTGCCTGGTGAAGCGGTACCGCCGGATGCTGTCCCGTTCCACCATCGTTGCCAGGTCTGGGAATGGTCGATGGACAGCAGGAGCCCTGCAGTGCAGAGGAGAAGTAAGCAAGATTGTCAGTCACCCCACATATGCGGCATTGAACACACTCAATATCCCAACATACATCATTATGAGGCACAACTACATGAAGTGTGCAGTTCCGTAAGGACATGTATGGTACATACATGGCCAACATCTGTCAACACGGTCCAACAAGTGGCATCAATTAGTCCCAGGTTGGCCCATTGGATATCATGAGGCCGTGTCACAGTTCCCATCTCCTGCTGCCGTGTCACAATCACTCCCCACAGTGACATGTGAGGACAGATGTGCCCCAGGCACCACAGCTCAACGACAGGTACATTCCCAGGGACCCTGTATTGCCACATGGACACTGGCATTACATGGAGTATCATGTAAACACCACAGCAAAACAACCATGACCCCCACAGGTAGTGGTCCCACTTGCCACGGCAGGACAGACATGGACGTCTGTGACACACACACGCACAACATCAAAGTCCATGCACACACAACGTGGATGTGGAGACTGTCTCCCATTGTGCACATGAAATCAGAGACATCGTAAACACTACATGCACAAAGACTGTGGAGGACCATCACTATTGTGCCACTGGGACACCCTGGCTCAAACATACCGTCCCACATGGGACTCAGGGGGTATGTGACATGACATACACATACACCACCGTGAAATGTGACCATGGCACATGCACAGATATGAACAGTTGCACATCACAGTGGTCATGTACACGTAACACCCAGGATCCTGTCCCCATGAACAGGTGCACAACCTGGGGGTGGCTGCCCACAGGTGACACCCACAGGACAACATGTACACCAACATACACACAATAGGAAATGCAGCATTACATGCCTTATGATAAAGTTTGGACAGGCTGTCGTGATGTAGGTGTGCCCCTCACTCCCTGGGAGCTATCTGTGGCTGGCATATGTCCATCTGAGACAGGCATGCTGACATATGCCAGTCACATGTACAGTGATGCGTTGAACAGCAATGGACCGATCGGTGCCCCGGCCCGGCCCATTGCATTCAATGTGCGGGTACGCGTTGTACCCCTGTACGCTGCTGTACTGCAATGGACCGATCGGTGCCCCGGCCGGCCCATTGCATTCAATGCGTGCAGGCACGCATTGTACCCCTGTACGCTGTTGAACTGCAATGGACCGATCGGTGCCCTCGGCCGCCCATTGCATTCAATGTGCGGGTACGCGTTGTACCCCTGTACGCATGAACTGCAATGGACCGATCGGTGCCCCCGGCCGGCCCATTGCATTCAATGTGTGCGGGTACGCGTTGTACCCCTGTACGCGTTGAACTGCAATGGACCGATCGGTGCCCCTGGCCGGCCCATTGCATTCAATGTGCGCGGGTACGCGTTGTACCCCTGTACGCGTTGTACTGCAATGGACCGATCGGTGCCCCGGCCGGCCCATTGCATTCAATGTGTGCGGGTACGCGTTGTACCCTGTACGCGTTGAACTGCAATGGACCGATCGGTGCCCTCGGCCGGCCCATTGCATTCAATGTGTGCGGGTACGCGTTGTACCCCTGCACGCTGTTGTACTGCAATGGACCGATCGGTGCCTCGGCCGGCCCATTGCATTCAATGTGCGGGTACGCGTTGTACCCTGTACGCTGTTGAACTGCAATGGACCGATCGGTGCCCCGGCCGCCCATTGCATTCAATGTGTGCGGGTACGCGCGTGTACCCTGTACGCATTGTACTGCAATGGACCGATCGGTGCCCTGGCCGGCCCATTGCATTCAATGTGTGCGGGTACGCGTTGTACCCTGTACGCGTTGAACTGCAATGGACCGATCGGTGCCCCCGGCCGGCCCATTGCATTCAATGTGTGCGGGTACGCGTTGTACCCCTGTACGCCGTTGTACCGCAATGGACCGATCGGTGCGCACCCATTGACAATGGGCTTGCCTGGCAACGGACGCGCTTTCAATTTCGAACGAGTCGGTTGCTGTAAATTCAGTTGGTCACCCACAACAATGTTGCAAAATCATGTATGTCATGAAGTTGAAGATTTGAAGGATGCTGTGGGCGTGTTTTGGTGCTGCTATTCCATGGATTGGCCAGATTCAGAAGATGCAAACGACTTGGACCTATCACTTTGGACACAAGGGACAGTATCTGCCTCTCCAGCACATATATATTGCTGGCTGTTCCCCTGAGAGCTCACTTGCCTGCACTACATGCTCCAGGACGACATCTGCCACTGCACTGCTGCTGTCTCTGCCCCTCTGGACCCTGCAATGGCACGTACTGTGGAGAGAGCCCCAGCCTTCAGCCTTGAGGAGAACCAGGCCCTGCTGGACAGCCTCATTTCCACAGTACAGCAAGCTGTAGTGGGACACCAGGGGAGCAGGTGAGTGTTCTGTGCACTGCCTTTCTGAATGTGCATATTGTCTGACTAGCAAGGCTGAAAGTCTGCACGCCACTGGCTAGCAGGCTCACTGAGTAGTTGTCACCCCCCATAGTGTGTAGTGACATGCACTGGACAGGTATGGTGCAGTGACAGTGCATTTGAACAAGGTTTTACTTCCCATGCAATGATACCATGTAGTGACGTCTGGCAAACTGTCCATGGGCAGCTTTGCACTGCCTGTGTACATCATGTGCCCCTGTGATTGAGACATGTATATACAACTGTGTCATGCACGGATATGTTGCATGTGTAGTAATGGCCTTTTCACTTTGTCATCCTGACAGGTTAATGCCCATCGGAAGCAGGAGATCTGGAAGGACATCGTCCGGGCTGTCCGGTCCGTGGGGGTCTACAAGCGCCGGATCCGCAACTGCCAGAAGAGGTGGCAGGACCTTCGGGCTGGACCCGGAGGATTGCACGGGTCCAGCTGAAGCTGTCGCCTCCTCGCAGGAGGGGCGGAACACGGACCCTGACCCCCACATGCTCCAGATCCTGGCGGTGGTGTTTCCAGACCTGGATGGGCAGCTGAAGGCCAGACAGCAGCAAGGAGGGGGTGAGTCAAAGACTGCACTGTGAACTCTGTATTACATGCTTTGTGCCCTCCTCTGGCCTGGTTCAACTGCCACAGTGCAGCAGTCATGTTGTCCAGGAGCCATGTCCCTCTATTGTGCACTGCCCACTGCTCATCTGATACCCAGGTGTGGCCCTTACATTCAGGGAATTGTGTCACTTGGGACTGTGTCCTTGCAGTTTGCTTCACTAAAGGTGGGGGACAGCATCTGTTTCCCTAACTCTGTTGTGGGCATCATGGGTGGGTCCATTGTTCACACTACGCCTGTGTTCGGACATGTAATCTGCGTGTTGCTTTGATATGCGGTCCACTTGCTGAGCTGAGCCACCACATGTGCCTGGGGTATGTGGCACACGCCCATGCAGCGGGTGGGAACAATGTTTGGGCCCCAGGAGTGTGCAGATTACGTGTGTCACACATACATAGCCAGCTATCCACTGTCCAGGGCTCATCCCTCATTCATGTGGGGCAGGACAGTCATGCCTACTCCAGGCCATGCAATGCACTCTGTACTCCCACTCCCGTGTATCAGCTGACACATTGTGCGCAGTGATTTGACCGCTCAGGTGTCTGCCTCTGTGTCAGTGTGCTGTGGATTAGTTGCCAGGACTGCTGGGGTGTTTCTTGGCAGGGGCTCAGCATGCCCCTGGAGATGTGACCATAGGAGACGATACTTGTGTGTCACATAGGTGTTTGATCAGCTGCCCGTGCAGACTGGGGTATGCGAATGTGAAGTTCAGGCAGCTGTTCCCCATTCACAGCAGATTGTGAGGGGCTCAGGTTCAGAGGGTAGTGTCACAGGTCTCCCATATGTCCAATAGGTATGACCTGGACAGATAAGGGTTAAGATGATGTGTTGTGTGGGGGATGTACATGTGCACTTGTGCAGCTCCAGGACTTGCATTCCCCATGACCTACTATTGTGACACAGTGCAGAGTGTTGTTGTCTGGCTGCCAAGTCATACATCACTGAGACAGTGATGTATGACTTAGCAGTCATGCCTCCGCCATGGCATGTGTCTACTTATTGGTGATCCTGCAGGGGAGTGACATGTGCTACATGCACACCATTGTGGCGATGGCTATCAGGACATGGGTGCATCATGGTGTCTGTCGCTGGTATGCATCACATGCATTTCCTATTTGACTCTGGGCATCCCTTTCATCCGGAAACCTGTACTGACTCAGTGGCAAGAGCTGTGATGTGTGCATGTCCACATGCCACACCGTGTCCTCTGCACTGTCCAACTACTGTGTACTTGGTGCATGTGTCCACACTGGGGTGTTGCCATCCAACAGACACCAGACAGATGGGTGCAAGGCCATGTGGGATGTGAGTGCCATGGTTGGCATCAGACTGACAATTGGCTTCTCCTGTTCAGTTAGGGCACTTTTAGCAATGTACAACTAATGATGCCAGGGCTTGCTCTGTAATGTGCTGTGCTCACAGTGGTGTGTGCGTTTGGTGCAGGTGACTGATGTCTGTCTGTTTCCCCATTGTTTGCAGATACATCCACGGCCACGGAAGGGGACAGCTCCACGGACCAGGAGGAGCCGGAGAGCCAGACTGGGTCAGCAGCCGAGGAGTGGTCGGAGGGACCCAGTGGCACGGAGGGCGAGGGGAGCCACACCGAGGAGTCCTCAGCACCATCCACCTCAGCTGAGGACCAGAGCAACTCGGAGGATGACTCCCTTATGGAGGCGGGTGTCAGCAGCCACCACACCCCAGCTAGTGTTGCTGTCCCCGCCACCACCAGCACCACCACCGCCCTCCCATCGGCTCCCATTCCCCAGGTCCGTGGAGGCTCCCATGTTCGGGAGCGTGTCTCCTTTGGGCCAGGCACCGCACCCCTGCCCCTGTGTCCCCTGCTGCCCTGAGTGAGGAGTCTGTGTACCTCCTTCGCCAGCTCCATGTAGGGCAGACAGCCATGCTGAGTGTCCTCCATGCGCACACCGCTCTGTTGACTCAGCTGGTGTCGTTCATGGAGGGCATCTCATCGGGCATGTCTGACCTACAGAGGGGCAATAGGTCCATGGACTCCTCCCTGACGGCAGCAGTGTCCCTCCTCAGACAGTCCCTCACCCCTCCTGCCTCTGCTCCATCCACACTCCCCAGCACCTTACCCGTCCCAAGCACACACACACCGGCACAGGCACACACCAGCACACACACATCCAGCACACAGACACACACGCCACAAACAAAACGCACACGCACGCACAGTCAGGGGACTGAAACCAGACTCACAGGGGATGGGGCCCTGGTACACACACACGCATCCACGAGCACTGCGCAGTCCTCAGTTGCCTCTCCCTCCAAAACACCCCCTCCCTTGCCTCACCTGCAACCCCAAAGACCCAGCGCCTCTTCCTCAGTGACCTCGGCCTCTTCCCTCCGATCCAGCTGCTCCAGCATCCAGGGGGAAGAGGAAGCCCCCCACACGGAGCAGAGTGCCCTCGCCCCCGGACACCCTCCCCCAGGCGCAGACAGACTGAGGCCCCCACCCGCAAGTCCCCCCGGAGTGGTAAGAGCAAGACCCCGCCGCCGCCCTGCAGCTCAGGCACCAGGTCTCCTTCCTCCATCCCTCAGGCCCCCACTCCACAGGTGCCCCCACCACACCCTGCCCCAGGTTCCCCCACCCACAGATATACCATCCCCAAGAGGATCCGGCCTTCTCCCCTGCCACTTGCTCTCCCGGCACCACACCCCCGCTGCGCTTGTCTGTGCCACTGATGTGGTGAGGGTGTCCTCCCCTCTGTCCAGCCCACCTTGCCTGTTCCCCATTCTCCTCCCCTGGTGGTAGGCACTGCAGTGGAGTCCACTACCACCCTGTCTGACTTGGGCACTGCAGTGGCGGACCTGTCCACTCCATCTGCAGGGTCCACTGCAGTCGTGCCGGCACCCACACCATCTGAGTCATGCCCCCAGTTGTGCCGGCACACACCATGTCAGACACCTCCACTGCAGTTGTCAGTGGCTCTCCAGCACCCACCACCCCTTCCCTGCTTCCTCCTGGTGAGCCCTGATCCTGTCCCTGCGGTGCCTGGCCTACCCCCCGGTTGCCCCTCCTAGTGGATTGTCCCTGGTTTTGTGCAGGCATGCGTAGGGTGACATCTGCCACTGTCACCCTGTTTGGACTTTAACAATGGACTGGCCATTGGCCTTTGTGTTTTTCTGGACTTTGTTTTCATTCCACACATATGCTGAATAAAGCAACTTTCTGTTCTCTAGTGCTTATGCTTCTGATGTACATGTTGTTGATGATGCTAACCATGCCCTTGCTGCAGTGATGGTGATATTTGGTCTCATGATAATGAAGTGTTACTGTGCAGGAACCCATGTGGTCCAGGGGGAATGTGTCCTATCCTGTGGTGTATCCATGTCATCCATAGCAGCATCTGAGGGTGTCATGTGTTCAGTATTTGGCAATGGGATTTCCTACTTAGATTAGCTATTTCACATCTGTGGCTTCCACCCCTGCACATCTGTTGTGCCTGCCATTGTTCAATTCGTCTACTTCCTGACCGTGTGGCCATCTCCACTGGACATGCAGGTTTGGGCATCAATGGGGAAGGACTCATCTGTGTTGTCAGTGCAACATTGCTATACAAGTGTGTTGGATCTGTGCTGATGATTCCGTTGGCACTTCCATGACCAGGCTGATGTGACGGGAGCCCTCATTTGGTGCTAATTGTTGATTGTGTGACCAAGTGCTCAGCTGACATGATGGGGCCCTACTGAGGCAACATATGGCACAGCTTTCCTCACACAGGAGTGGAGTCCCTCATGGCAGTGTGTACTCCTGTGACATTGCCTGCGCCCAAGGTGTGTGTTGTATGAGCATGTCTGTGTGTTCACTTCCGTTTAGCTGTGCATGCTGTGATCCCTAGTGTTGTACCTGTTTGTGATGCTTGCTGAGTTGACCTATGTTCCCCCAAAGTCTTCTCCCTGGGTTCTCTGTGATGTGGGTGCATGGCACATTACTGGTCATCAGGGTGTCACCCATAGGTGTGTTTGCTGTCAGGGCTGAGTTTGTGTGCAGACGCAGATGGGTCACAGTCAGGTTTCCCTTGGCACTTGTTGTTTGCCCCTGTCATGTGATTTCCAGTTTGTGTTATCTTTCAGTGATTGTGACACGTTGTGTGTGTGACTGCTGGCACTCCTCAGGGTCCGGGCTGCAATGTTGGTTGTTGTCTATGTGTGTTCTTTGTGGGTGACCTTGGCTTCTTCATTGGTGTGTGACTGTGGCTGGGATCCCATTGGTTGGTGTGGTATTGCCGTCATGTCCATGTACAGCGTAGTGTGCAGTGTGTCAGACATTCAGGAGTCTTGTTGAGTGGCCATGTGTGATGTGTTTCTGCACCTTGGTTCCCACCCACCACCCTGGAATAGTCATGGGTGCATGTGCAATGTCACCAGTGCATGTGTACTTCACTGCTGCACATTGTTGGAGGTCGAGGGGTGTGGTGTTGAGTGTGTGCAGATGAGAGTTGTTGCCCGGCTAGGCCCCTGCCTCCATGTTGGCCTTGGCTTACTGGCCATGCTGATTGATTTGTGCTTGTGTAGGTGTGATGGTAGTTAGTTGCTCAGGACACATGACTGTGGTTCACAGTGTGAACGACATTTAGCTTTGTCATCACAGTGGGATTGTAATGCAGCCCAGGGTCACCACATTGTGGGGGCCCTGGGGGTGGTGCTGTGGTGTGTCTGTGTCTTGCTGTGTCAGTTGCTGTCCCTACGTGCCTGTGTGACATGTGTGATTTGTGCTCCTCTCATCTGACAATGCCTGCTTGCCCACATAGGGGATTTGGATCCATGAGTTACCTTTGTGTGGCACTGTATGCACATCTGTATGATTGGTATTCAGGTCTCCTCATGTGTTGTGTGGTTGCCTGGGGACACTGGCACCCCCCTCACCTGTTGTGTATGATGTGCAGTGTGGGTCTGCCTGTTTGTGTTTGTGCATCTGCACCACTGCATTGGCATATCTTGGGTGTGCCATTGGCTGTATGTAGTTTGGTGGGTTTCCCTGCTGTCCCTGGGACTCCTAGGTCATCGGTCAGCACAATGATCATGGTTTGTGTGTCCCATTGCTGCCATGGTATGGTATCTGTTCACCTCACATCTGCAGTCTCCACAGGGTATCTGCATTTGTGTGCCCATTGGTGCAAATATGTGGGTCTGCATTCTGATGGTCACTTCTGTCATTGTGTCATTGATGAATGTTGACGGTGTCAGCCCCCATGGGTGTTGTTTGTCTGCACATGGCCAAAGGTATGTCTTATTTGCACTGCAGTATTTGGCTCCCCCAATTTATGTTGCAATGGGACACATACACTACTTTGCCACTGATGTGTTTTTTGTTCTGTGACCAGGAATCATCCATGCAGTTTGGCAGTTGCACCTCTTTCTTTGTCAACACTTACCTTTTGGTCACTGTGATGATGGGGTTTGGACCCCATTGCCACAATGTTCAAAATGTGCTTCAGCTATGGACCCCACACTTACATTTTGGTCACTGTGATGATGGGGGTTTGGACCCCATTGCCACAATGTTCAAAATGTGCTTCAGCTATGGACCCCACACTTACATTTTGGTCACTGTGATGATGGGGGTTTGGACCCCATTGCCACAATGTTCAAAATGTGCTTCAGCTATGGACCCCACACTTACATTTTGGTCACTGTGATGATGGGGGTTTGGACCCCATTGCCACAATGGTCATGGCCTGCTTGCATTGTGGGTGCCACACACATATATGTGTGGCACATGTGCTAGGGGGTCACATTGTATGTTCAAAGTCATGTTCGGTGTTGTAGGCATTTGACACAGTCTACACACGCTTGTCATGGTGTTGGGGGATGTCTTTTTCTTGCATTCCCTAGGTTGTGGTGTGCTGGTTGTGTCATGCATTGTCCATCCTATGAGTGGGGGTGGTAGTAGTGGTAGGCATCCAGCCCCCCTGGGTGA
This sequence comes from Calotriton arnoldi, assembly GCA_963921515.1. Classification (NCBI taxonomy): domain Eukaryota; kingdom Metazoa; phylum Chordata; class Amphibia; order Caudata; family Salamandridae; genus Calotriton; species Calotriton arnoldi. The sequence continues at coordinate 182,208 of CAWUFW010018563.1, forward strand.
GGGTGGTAGTAGTGGTAGGCATCCAGCCCCCCCTGGGTGAGGGTGGTAGTAGTGGTAGGCATCCATGCCCCCCTGGGTGTGGGTGGTAGTAGTGGTAGGCATCCAGCCCCCCCTGGGTGTGGGTGGTAGTAGTGGTAGGCATCCAGCCCCCCCTGGCTAAGGGTGGTGGTAGGCATCCAGCCCCCCTGGGTGAGGGTGGTAGTAGTGGTAGGCATCCAGCCCCCTGGCTCAGGGTGGTAGTAGTGGTAGGCATCCAGCCCCCTGGCTCAGGGTGGTAGTAGTGGTGGGCATCCAGCCCCCTGGGTGTGGGTGGTAGTAGTGGTAGGCATCCAGCCCCCCTGGCTAAGGGTGGTAGTGGTAGGCATCCAGCCCCCTGGGTGAGGGTGGTAGTAGTGGTAGGCATCCAGCCCCCTGGCTGAGGGTGGTAGTAGTGGTAGGCATCCAGCCCCCCTGGCTCAGGGTGGTAGTAGTGGTAGGCATCCAGCCCCCTGGCTCAGGGTGGTAGTAGTGGTAGGCATCCAGCCCCCCTGGGTGAGGGTGGTAGTAGTGGTAGGCATCCAGCCCCCCTGGCTAAGGGTGGTGGTAGGCATCCAGCCCCCTGGCTCAGGGTGGTAGTAGTGGTAGGCATCCAGCCCCCTGGGTGTGGGGGTGGTAGTAGTGGTAGGGCATCCAGCCCCCCTGGCTAAGGGTGGTGGTAGGCATCCAGCCCCCCTGGGTGAGGGTGGTAGTAGTGGTAGGCATCCAGCCCCCTGGGTGAGGGTGGTAGTAGTGGTAGGCATCCAGCCCCCCTGGCTCAGGGTGGTAGTAGTGGTAGGCATCCAGCCCCCCTGGCTCAGGGTGGTAGTAGTGGTGGGCATCCAGCCCCCCTGGGTGAGGGTGGTAGTAGTGGTAGGCATCCAGCCCCCCTGGCTAAGGGTGGTGGTGGTAGGCATCCAGCCCCCCTGGGTGAGGGTGGTAGTAGTGGTAGGCATCCAGCCCCCCTGGGTGAGGGTGGTAGTAGTGGTAGGCATCCAGCCCCCCTGGGTGAGGGTGGTAGTAGTGGTAGGCATCCAGCCCCCTGGCTGAGGGTGGTAGTAGTGGTGGGCATCCAGCCCCCTGGGTGAGGGTGGTAGTAGTGGTAGGCATCCAGCCCCCTGGCTGAGGGTGGTGGTAGGCATCCAGCCCCCCTGGGTGAGGGTGGTAGTAGTGGTAGGCATCCAGCCCCCTGGGTGAGGGTGGTAGTAGTGGTAGGCATCCAGCCCCCTGGGTGAGGGTGGTAGTAGTGGTAGGCATCCAGCCCCCTGGGTGAGGGTGGTAGTAGTGGTAGGCATCCAGCCCCCTGGCTAAGGGTGAGTGGTAGGCATCCAGCCCCCTGGCTCAGGGTGGTAGTAGTGGTGGGCATCCAGCCCCCTGGGTGTGGGTGGTAGTAGTGGTAGGCATCCAGCCCCCTGGCTAAGGGTGGTGGTAGGCATCCAGCCCCCCTGGGTGAGGGTGGTAGTAGTGGTAGGCATCCAGCCCCCCTGGGTGAGGGTGGTAGTAGTGGTAGGCATCCAGCCCCCTGGGTGAGGGTGGTAGTAGTGGTAGGCATCCAGCCCCCCTGGGTGTGGGTGGTAGTAGTGGTAGGCATCCAGCCCCCTGGGTGTGGGTGGTAGTAGTGGTAGGCATCCAGCCCCCCTGGCTAAGGGGTGGTGGTAGGCATCCAGCCCCCTGGGTGAGGGTGGTAGTAGTGGTAGGCATCTGGCACCCCCATGGCTAAGGGTGGTAGTGGTGGTGGGCATCTGGCACCACCCTGGCTAAGGGTGGTAGTAGTGGTAGGCATCCAGCCCCCCTGGGTGAGGGTGGTAGTAGTGGTAGGCATCCTGCCCCCTGGGTAAGGGTGGTGGTGCGCATTCAGGCCCCTGTGGCATTGGTGATGGGCATCCCGCCTATGGTGCTGCTGTTGCTGGTGTAGTATATTCTGCATCCCTCTGTGTGTGTGTGATGTGTCATGTACGTGTTGTATGTGTTTTGTGGTTGGTGTCTGACTTACCTTCTGCGCCGCACGCGTCCGTGCCTGTTCCGGTAGTAAATGTAGAATATTGGTATGATCGGGACGAAGGGATTCATGGTTGGTTCGTGTCGTTCGTCATTCTCGTTGCTTCGCGTCGCCCTCGCCGCTTCACGTCCGCCCTCATCGCTGGCGTGTTCGCCTCGTGAGCCGTGGATCGTGTTGTGGCGCGAATCGGAGCTTATGTGCGCTCTCCCGGATGCTTTGACGTGCCGTGCGTAGCGACGGGTTCGGCGCGTACGGGAAGCGCGATCGTGCTTGTTCGGCCGGACGGAGCTGCATTTTCCCTTCCGTGCGACTCGATCTCGGCGTTTCCGGATTCGCCTCGGTCGGGGAACAGGACCTGGTTTGGGTGAGTACGGCTCGGCCGGATTCTGTGCTGTTGTGCGCATCGTACTTACTCGTTCGGTGTGCTGTACGGATCGGTCGGGAAACAGGCTTTCGCATGGCTTTTTTCCCGACCGAATGGTATTGGGTGCGCCTCCGACCAGGATCGGAATCAGCCCCTAAATAGGGATTTAAAGGAAGCTCTAAAAGTTATCCCTCGGAATAGGGAAGATATTAGTACCCTGCGGAAATTATATAAGCAAGCGTTAACTCAAAGAAAAATGGAGATTAGAGATACCGCGTGGGACAACTTGATTAAAGCTGCTGAATCCAAAGATTCGATACTTTTTGGAAAACTTTGGATCAGCCACTTTTAAAGACGTTCAGTCCGTCAAAGTTGATGTAGTAGTGACTCCGGTAGAATGGCTATCCCACTTTGAAGCTATTTTTAATGTGACACGTCAGTTCACTACAATAGAAGAGAATAATAGTATTATCCGATTAAATAATATCAAACCGGAAAGTATAAGTCAGGAGGAGATTAGATCAGCTCTCCTGAATAGTGCTAGTGGGAAAGCGGCAGGCCCGGATGGGGTCCCAATTGATGTTTTTAAATATAACATGGATTTTTGGGTGCCCATCTTACATAAATTTTTTAATGCAACACTTAATGGGGTAATACCTGCAACTTGGGCTGAGAGCGTGATAGTTCCTATATTTAAAAAGGGCGATAGAAGTAGCGCGAGCTGCTATCGCCCAATATCTCTTCTCGATTCAACATCCAAGGTAATGGGCAGAATAATGCTGGCTAGACTGGAACACTGGGTAAAGGAAAAATATATTATCTGTAGTACAGTATGGTTTTAGAAGGGGCATCGGAACGATTGAGCAATGCCTGAATCTTGAGTTGTTGATAGAAAAATATACACTTGCAAGGGATGGCTCTCTCCACCTTTGCTTTGTTGATTTGTCAAGCGCCTTTGATTTGGTAAATCACTCAAAGTTATGGCAGACGCTTGAAGGGATGGGCGCCCCACAGGACATCATTAGTTTTTTATCACAAATATATGTACATTTGTCCTCGAGGATACGCTTCGGGGAAAATGGAGAATGCACTAAGCACTTTAGCATCACACGTGGGATAAGACAGGGTTGTACTCTTGCACCCCTTTTATTTTCGCTTTACATAAATGGGGTTGATTCGTTATTACAGAATTTTAGTGCTGATGCTCCAAAGGTTGGTAAGCGGGTCACCCCATTATTATTGTATGCCGATGATGCTGTCCTAATTTCTAGGACAGCAAACGGCCTACAATTGTTGATGGATAACTTTACTAGTTTTATGACGGAAAAGCATTTAAAAATTAATTTGAGTAAAACCCTAGTCATGTCATGTGGGAAACGGAATATTAAGAATAAATCACATTATATCGATGGTATACTGATAGAGAGAACTTTTTCTTCTCGTATCTGGGGATTCTTTTAATAGCAAGGGTACGTGGAGCGCACATATAAACTCTATGTAAATTGAAATTTGTAAAATCGGTTGAGGCCATTTTTAGATTTTCCCAAAAATTGGTAAAAAACCAGTGCGGGAAATTCTTAAATTATATGGGGGCAAAGTATATTACTGGGAGCTGTTACGGGGGAGCCTTGTGGGGCGTGGCAGATACTTCCCAGCTACAAATTCTGGAAAATTATTTTTTAAGAAGATTATTAGCTGTACCAGCTTCCACTGCCACTTTTATAATACATAGGGAGACTGATACTCCTTACATTCTTGATTTGATTAGCGTAGCTGCCCTAACTTTGTGGCACCGCATTTGGATTAGGAAGAGACACATTTTACGAGGGATATCATATTGGATTGTCTGACCCAAGATCACTGCAAGAAAATAACATGGTTAAGTTATATCTGCGGTCTTTTAAATGAATGTAACTTGGTTGTGAATTTGAAAAACCCTGAGGACATACAAAACCTGGAGCAAAAATGGAATTAAAATGAGGCTCCTTAATGTTAGGACCTCATTAAGGGATGTTGCCGCGAGCACTAAACCATGTATATCCTTTTTATCTTGAAGGGCCAATATTAACGGGTATTCAGCCATATCTTATTTTCATAACTAATGTACAACATAGATTTTATTTAACCAGATTACGGATGAATACGATCCATTATTTTTTAGCATTTCCCAAGAGGGCCAAGTGGTGTGCCAATTTACCAAAATGCCCGTGTGATGGTAGGTCTCCATAGAGTACTCTTCATTTTTACTTTTTGCAAATTTTATAATGATATTAGAAAAACTTTTTGCGACCTATTTTTAAAGCAAGTAGTCTGTACTCCTTAAAGTTGCTTTTAATTATATTCGTAAATTGGAGAATGTATTAATTTGTAATGCGGTAATTTGTTTTATATTGTTAGCTATTAAACAAAGGAAGGATCTTGCTTATTTGGAAAAATTGAATTATGAAATAGATTAGATTTTACCTGCTAGTTGATTTGTTGAATTATAAAATGGATTAGATTTTACTTGCTAGTAGATTTGTTTTAAAACTAAAAGTATTTTTTTCGAAACTATTGTACATAAAATGTATCTTTCATTTTATATTGAAATAATTGTACATAAATATACCTTTTAATTGATATTATAGTATGCTTTTATGGACATTTTGTATGTGCCGAATAAAGCTTGATTTGATTTGATTTGATAAGCAATGCTTCGAATGTACAGTACCTTTTTTACATTCTAATATGTTTTTTAAATGCCTTTTAAATGGTTTTATGAAATATTTTAGAAATATGCGGTACTCCATTTTTATGTGTAGCATTTTAAATGTTTAGCATTTATGTATTATCGTATACACGAAAGTGGAGTGGGTGTTGTATTCCTCTTAGGGTGTCCATAAACGGGCTTTCCAATATCATGTCCTTATATAGGCACAATTCGCCCTGCCCTTATATAGGCATAGAATCCCAGGCCTTATTTAGGCATTAAACCGTGCACTCCAAATACAGGCATGGTCTCTGACATCCGTCCACCCTAACGTCACAACGAGTTCATGAAGAACAGACCCTTAGGCTGCGGGAGTTTCCCTAGCCCAGGACTATTGATTTCTTCAAGGCCTCATCTATTATGCATGAACCATTATTCCTTAGGGGTTCATTCATGACGTCTTTCGTTGTCCAATTCACGTCAATGCTAACATTCCTAAGGTACTCTCAGGTATAAATATACCTTCCCTAGCCCCTGTAAACCAGAGGAGACTCGACTTCAGAGGAGCCCGTATCCCGGCCTGACGCACTGAGAAGACGCTGCCATTCCCTGCACGCAGAGAGCCCAGCTTCCAGCTTCCAGTGATCTGACTTCCTTACGGGGTGTTGGAGTTCGAGTCTGGCAAAGAGATTCCAACCTCTCTCATTCCTCAGGTATGGAGCTGATAAGAACCTAGAGAGACTCTTGGCATACTAGGCATACTAGGCTTAACATACTCTTAGTATACCGTAGTAAGGAATACTTCACCTACTTCATACCTCGTCCTACACCTAGGTTAGGTTAGGTACATTGGGGTAGAACTAGCTTAGCACCGCATCGTATGAGTACTCGCATTTTTAGTCTGTGTTATTTATGTAACAGCATTTGTACTAAAAGATAATGCTATCGCAGTATTATTTATTTCTACTGCTCACCCTGTACATTATTTATCTCATATACTGTCTTGTGATCGTAACAGCACATTATACTTACACCAGAAACAAGACTGTTCAATAAATCTTTTATTGAAAACGCCCGTCTATTATTTCTGTGCAACTCTGAGGAAAACTAAGCATGCACGATTGAGCTGAGTGAAATAGTTATCTAGTGTTTCCACGACTCTGGGACACGTTCTGATTCTAAAAGGAAACATATTGGTCATGTCCTTTGCGGCTGCCAGAAACTACTCCCTTCTTGTTGTCAAGGAGTTTCTAGTGGCCTCTGAGCTAGCTGGCACAAGTAATTAAGTTTAATATACTCGATAGGGACATACTGACCTTAGTCCTATGTCAAACCTATAGGATATATTATTCCAATGCGCAGAGCCTATTAGGGAAATAGGAGCTACACTACACAAGCACGTAAGAGTAATGGGTTCAAAAAGACAGTGACTGAGTAAAATATCTATGACTTTCTTATGAAGCAAAACTACCAAATTGAACAAAGTGGCTTTGGGTTATTAAGCGCTTTAATCAGCATGACATGAAATCGTTTTTCTACACAATTTAATTTTGTGAGTTGCGGAGTAATGAAGAACAAAAGTGCTTTTTCATAACGATAACTTTTTTCTGTGCGATGGCTACTACAGTTTCTGCAGCCTCGTGGATCGGATTCCATACTTTGCCGTGTAGTATGGCTTGTTTTAGTCTGCATTAAATTTTGCAGAGGTGTTTTGCCCCCGGTTTCAATGTATTATACATGGCAGATAATTGAGTGGTGCTAGTTGGTGAAAGCAAATTTTGGCTAACTAACACTTTTCATAATAGGTTGTATCGTTCATCTGCAGAGTGAATGATTCCAAGGGTCGATGAGGGGTGGGGGGCGGAGAGGAGTGACGTGCCACGCATTGTGCCAGGGGGCGAAGAGTACGCAATGTCAGGCCTTGGCAGTCCTCGTTGCCCGCCAGCCAGGGGGCTGCACTGCCGAAAGAATGATTCCAAGGGTCGATGAGGGGTGGGGGGCGGAGAGGAGTGACTTGCCACGCATTGTGCAGTCCTCGTTGTTCGGGCTTCGTTGTTCAAGAAAAGTCGTGGTTTAGGAAAGTCGTTGTTCGGGCTTCGTTGTTCAGGTAAGTCGTATTTCAAAGTTCGTTGTTAAGGATGTTTCCCTTTACAAGAAATCGAATACTTAGCAAAGTATGAACCAGAAAGTACTGATATTGTTAAAACGAATATGTTGGATACATACAATCCCAAAAGGAGTGCACATCTTGAAAACCTATGTCTGTATGAAAAACTTCAGCACCATACGTTTAAAAAGAATGTTAGAGAAAATATAAAAGAAGAAAGATCTGCAGTTATTGGATGTGATGGATGTCTACTGAAACATGTTAAAGGGAATCTTATCAATCACAGAAAATTGAGTTGTGATAGTGCAGATAAGAGAGAATTTTTCTATTTAGCACTTCTACAACTGTTCAAGCCCTGGCGTGGTGAAACAGAATTACTTGGAGAATTTGACTGCTATGAAGATTCTTTTAATGCAGCTAAGGACAGCATTCAGTGCACAATTTTTGCAACTTATCTATAAATGTTAAATGATGAGATTGAACAAGAAGGTACTATTGCAGCTGAGATAGCCAGAGAAAGTTCACAAAGCAGTCAAAGTTCTGGTCCACTGAGTCAAGATCCACTGGTACAACCAATTATTGAAAATGAAGCAGCAATAGCCATGAATGAGGTAGAAACTGCAATGCAACAAGCACAACAGGATATTATTCAGTTGGTAAAGTTAGAGGAACAACCAAATATTGAACAAAAAGAAATATATCTACAAGCCAAACAACAGGTACAACATGGTTTGCTGCATGAAAAAAGAATGCCAATGTTCATCACTTAAACCTATTCTAATGTACATCAGCTGGAACAGGAAAAAGTTTCTTAATTAAAGTCTTAACTAGTTATCTACACAAAACTATAGAATCATATTAATCTTGTGTTGTAACAGCTCCAACTGGATTAGCAGCACACAACATTAAAAGTATTACTTTACATCGATTACTTATGCTACCTGTTGAACATGATAATAAATTGGAATATTAGAAGCTATCTGGAGAAGCTTGTTATGAAGTCTCAAGAGTTCTGAAGAAAATTAAACTTTTAATCGTTGATGAGGTGAGCATGGTCTCAAACTTAATGCTCGCCTTTGTACAGTTGAGAATGCAACAGATTTAAAAACAGATTACGATGTTCTGTTTAGAGGAAAACATTTAATTGTATTTGGAGACCTATTACAGCTTACTCCTGTTAAAGGGCAACCTTTTTTTAAAACACTTCTCCATGGAGGGAGGAAAAGGTGACTTTCGGTTTGAGGGAGGTCAGCGCTCTAGTCCTCGCGCTGCCTCTCTATAAAACCCGGATGCCCTGCTCAACGCGCAGCGGACATGCACCGGCAAGGCTCTAACACCGCTTTTACTTTGGTCATTTTAAAATCGTGATTGCTTACTCGTTTTTAACGCTGTGATATACGTTTTTACATTTGTGACTTTTGTACTTTGCACATATTCTTACCTGCCTCCTACTTTCTCGTGCTGCCTGCGCCTCAGTTGCCTCTCCCCGGTCCATCACGGGCTCTATCCCGATTGTGTGGAGGGAGGAAAAGGTGACTTTCGGTTTGAGGGAGGTCAGCGCTCTAGTCCTCGCGCTGCCTCTCCATAAAACCCGGATGCCCTGCTCAACGCGCAGCGGACGCACGCAGTGGGCGCGCCGGCGGCGTGCTGAAGGCACGCCAAAGGCAAGCCCGTCTGCGCCCGTCCGCGGCCGGCCAGGGCTAGGGGCTACAACCCCTGCCCGTACTCCACCGCATTTTAGGAGTTATAGCCTCAATTCTCTCTATAATCTACGAAGACCAAACCTTGTTAGCTGCCAACACGTTTGGAATGTGGCAGATAAACACACTGTGGTTTTCATTTTCAACCCACCTTTGACACTAAACATACTCAGCGTAATATGTACCTCCTAAATTGCAGGTCACTCCCTAAACACTCCACAGAAATTGCCATCCTCCTGGAGGAACTCACCCCAGATGTTCTCTTCCTGACAGAGACCTGGCTCCATGCAGAGTCAGAACCTGATCTCGTTCAGATCCTCCCTCAGGGATACTGCATACAGCGAGCAGACCGTAAAGAGGGCAGAGGGGGAGGCTTAGCAGTCATTTTTAAGGATTGCTATAAGTGCCGCCATTCTTCGAACTTGATACCAGATTGCGAAAGTCTCTCTTTCGCCATTGACTTCTCCCCCACAACTACCTTCTCCGGCCTACTTATATATCGCCCTACTGGGCCATAGGAGAATTTCTAAGCACCCTCCCCTCCATTACAGCCGATATGGCATGCAGGCCATCCAACTACACACTATTAGGGGATTTTAATATCCACTTCGACGACGCCTCTGACCACATCGCCACAGAAATGACTGAGTCTTGCCGCACTACAATTCAACCAACTAGTGCTCAACCCCACCCACATTAAAGGCCATTTATTAGATTCTGTTTTTAGTAATTGTGTGGATCTTACATCCGGAACACCCTCTCCGCTCCCGTGGTCGGATCATTTTTTGATCCCTCTTTTATGGATCACCCCTGACTCTCACTCTCTCACTAACTCGACCACGCGCAGGACACGGAACTGGTCCAGACTTCCCCTTGACCGCTGGTTGATGGCCCTTGAAACCTCTAGGCCACCCAAAAACTCTAATCCCATCCTAGCCAATGAGGAATACAATAACTGGATTCACAACTCCCTGGACTCCGTACTCCCCATAAAACGCACCGAAACAAAGCGCAGCGCTGTAACTGCACCCTGGTATTCCTCCTACCTACGGGAAATGAAACGGTGCTGCAAAAAATTAGAAAGGAAATGGCAACTAGACTACTCCTCTTCCAGTAAAATCGCATATAGGGAAGCAATAAAAACTTACAAGAACAAAATCAAAATTTCTCAATCAACCTTCTTTGAAGAAAAAATCAAAGCAGCTGCCTTTAGACCCAAAGAAATATATCAAATTGCTAAATCTCTCCTCAAACTTCCCGAAAAGTCACCCAACACTAATAATGCACAAATCCGCTGCAACAACCTTGCAGAGTTTTTTTCTCAAAAAATATTAACAATTTATACTTCCTTCCCATCCACCCAGCCTGACATAACTCCAGTTTATCCCTCAAATGTGGATCTCCCTCCTTCAGTCACCTTGGATACCTTTTCCCTGCTTGACCTTTCTACACTGGAATCCATTATGCATCAGGTGAAACCGGTCCCCCCTAGACCCGGCACCCCCACGTGCCCTGCTGCCAGCGATCAGTAATATTCTCCCTACCACACTTGACTTGCTCAATGCCTCCTTGTCCTCCAGCATAGTCCCTCCCCCCTGGAAACACACCATGGTCAAGGCCCTTTTGAAAAAATCTAACCTGGATCAAGACAACCCCAGTAATTACCGGCCAATCTCCTTGTTACCATGGCTGAGCAAGGTCTTGGAGAAATATGTCAATACCATACTGACAGAGTTTCTGGAGAACAATCATTTGCTCGATCTTTTCCCAGACAGGTTTCCGTCCCATGCACGGGACCGAAACCGCACTCCTTGCGATAACTGAAGAAGCCAGGAGGATCCTGGATCAAGGCGGTGCAGCGGCAATTAGTCTCCTCGACTTAAGTGCCGCTTTTGACACTGTAAATCACGACATATAAATACACCGACTTGTCAACTTGGGAGTCTCAGGAAATGCCATTAAGTGGTTTAAATCATTCCTGGCAAACCGTTCCTTCCAGGTTTTTGAGGGCGAAACCACCTTTCCCAGCAAGCCACTCAGTTGCGGTGTGCCTCAGGGCTCCTCCCTGAGCCCCACGTTGTTTAATATATATATGAGCCCCCTAGCTGAGATTGTCCGTCCTTTCGGCATAAAAATCATCACTTACGCCGACGACACTCATCTAGTGGTGGCCCTTAACCAGCCTAACACCGTCCATAACAACTTGAGCGGATGCTTGGAGGAGGTGGTCAAATGGATGACACTGTCCTGTTTAAAGTTGAACGGAGACAAGACGGAGCTTATGCTCTTGGGTAATGCTCCCAAGCTCATTATGAACTCACTGTGACCCCTTGCCTCGGCCCTGCCCCAGTACCAAAGGACACGATCAAGAGCCTTGGCATTTGGCTGGACAACATCCTCAACTTTAACCATCAAGCAGCTAAACTTGCAGCCACTTGCTATGGTCTACTGAGATTACTGCAGAAGATTCTTCCCCTACTTCCATTCCAGGCGAGCAGATTATGGTCCAGGGCCTCATTCTGTCACGCCTGGATTTTGGGAATGCCCTCTATCTGGGAGCCCCCCAGTCCACCTTGCGCAGGCTCCAGGTTATTCAAAACTGCGCTGCCCGAACACTCCTTCAGGTTCCCCGTCGACTTTCTATCAATCCTGGTCTGAAACACCTCCACTGGCTCCCCAGTCCGGGAGAGAATCGAATTTAAGGCTCTCTGTATTGCCCACAGGGCCTTCTGGAAGACAGGCCCTGCTATCAACCAACCACTGATCACCCCCTACCATCCTAACAGACAGCTTAGATCAGCATCTTCTCTCCTCGCCAGAGTACCCAGGATAAAAAGAACCAGATGTGGTGGCCGCTCTTTCGCTTATAACGCGGCCAAACTCTGGAACTCTCTCCCTTTGCACCTGCGTCCAGAGCCCAATCTGCTCCCATTTCGTAAGCTCCTAAAAACTTTTCTCTTTAATAAACTTGTATAGCTTCAACTGTTTTGCCCACACGTGTTTGTCTGCAGCGCTAGGACGCCTAAGGGTAGCTATCGCGCTCAATAAATTGTCTTTTCATTTAATTTCATGATGAGACAAGGAAATCTTTGGGAAGTAAAGGAAATTTAAATATTTGGTTAAACTTTGAATATAAAGAACTTGCTAAGAATATGCGACAAGCAGGTGATGAACATTATGGAAATATTCTTGAAGACATAAGAATTGGTGTCTTGACGGAACATGGTAAACAAGCTTTGGAAATTCGGCTACTAAGGAACTTATTTACAACTGGAAAAACAGCAGCTGACGTAATGTACAATATGCTTGTAGAAAACAAGTCTGTAGTTTGTCTAATGCCTACACTGCAAGAGTGCCCTACATTTAATCAACAAGTTCTCAAACTGGAAAAACAACACATTGTGCAAATTAAAGCTATTGACAAAATCGAACACCAGGGAGTGACAATTCTTCTTACTGAGAAACTACAGGCTAAATTAGATTCTTTGGAAAAGTCTCTATCTAAAACTGCAGGATTAGAAAAGACTTTACATGTATGTAAAAACTGTCGAGTAATTTTGTGGCGTAATTTGAATGTAGAAGAAGGATTAGTAAATGGAGCAATGGGAAAAGTTGTTGATTTTGTAAATTATCATAATAGAGATGGAATAGAATTTTTGATTATAAAATTTGATCAGATTAATGAGGTAAAACAGATTGAGCATTGTGTTGTACATTTTTTGCTTGTAAAAGACTTGTATGTTCACGGACAACAGTTTCCTATGTCTCTAGCATATGCAGTAACTATTCATAAATCTCAAGATTTAAGTATAGACTGAGCTTATTTAAATATTGGAAGTACAGTGTTTAAAGAGGGAATGGCATATGTTGCATTGTCTCGAGTAAGAACATTGTCTGGTTTGTATTTGATAAATTTTGATGAGAAAAAGGTTAGTGCTAATGCAAATTGTGTAAATGAGTACAATTGTTTACAAAGACTTTCTGCTCCTCATTTAGGTTATATGAGAAACCTGTAGTGTGTCCGAAAAGGAAATATGTGAAACATTCAACTGAGGTTCAAAAAGAAAACATTTGAAGAGGAAGTTGAAGGTGTAAAGAAAAAAAAAGTAGAAACGGTTGATGACATTGTAGGATACCAGTTGGAAAACAGTTCAGGTATCAACTGTTATGCAAATGCGATTCTGAATGTTGTTTTTCATCTAGCACATCTTCGTCATGAAATCATGGAAAAACATGAAAAAATATTCTGTTCTGCACTACATCATGTATTTCAAGAGTTGGTAAGTGACAGAACTAAAAATCATACTGCTTCTGGCATTCAACATCTTTTAGATATATGTACTGGTTCATTGACATTTACTCTAAACATACAACAAGATGCGCAAGAATTTGTAATGTTCATGCTTGGAGTATTAGAAGATGAAGGAATACACATTGATAACTTATTTGGACTAAGTTACAGATGGGACCATAAGTGTGAAGAGTGTTAATTTACTTCTACCACTCAAATACAAACAGAACAATTCCTATACTTGACAATACCATACTGCAAACCAGTACCTTTTAACAAATTGATAAAAACAGCAAATCAGGACATGACATATTCGTATTGTAGATAAGAGATGTTGTCTACATTGCATATAGAAAGATTTGGAAAATATCTCATTATAATGTTACAACATTGTAGACCAAATGGAAGAAAATTAGAAACAAAAATTACAAATTTTAAAGGAAGTACATATCTATTTCAGGAAGAACTTTTACAACAGGGGCTATTATTTTTAATGATGGTTCTACAACAACATCTGGACACTATACTGTTTATTTAAAGTTTTAAAAGGGATGGACACATTGCAATGAGGCCCACTTTGAATTCAAACCTAGATTGCCTTATGAATTACGATATTCTTATATGTTATTTCTACAGCCAAAGTTTTGAGTACATCATTCAGCCTATTGGGAAAGATGTCAACAGAAAGTAGACACCACTGCAAACTATTAGTGTTTATAATTAGTGCTTTGATTATTATTTGCCCTGATTGATGTTACATTTGAAAAATTGTGTTTAAAAGGAAATAGTTTATATATTTGTTGTCTATATTGTACCAGATGTAAATGAGATTATATGTTTTGTTTAATGTATTTGTGATAAATAATAGAGTTAATGTAGGTGAGAGAACTGATTAAGAAAGTATAGAAAGGAGAACACATAGCTACATATTTGATAATGATGTTCTATGCTGATTTTTTTTTCTACAATCAATTTGATTGTTTTTTTCCCTGCTTTTTAATGATGATGGTACATTGAAATCACTGTGTGTGGTAAAGTTATGTGCAATCTGAGAACAGTAAAAAAGAGAAACTGAGAATGTTATGTAGTTTTAAATTGATATTGTGTTCTCAAAAATATAATATAATAATTTCTCTAATATATTATCATTAAATAACAGTTTTTCTTTTGCTTCTTTATTGTAGCTACTGTTGAAGTTTGAAAAAGTTTTAATGCTCTTTAGGATATTACGACTCTAAAATAGATTTACTGAATGATGCATCTAAATTACTTGAAAGGTAAGAAAACATAATACAATATGCATGATAACCTGGAAAAATGTTTTAAATTTAATTATATGTTATTTCTTTCTGATATAAATAATGTTCATCCTTTAGAGTATTTGAAAAGTACCATCATATTTCTGAGGAGCAGTATCACACTTAGTTTTTACATAAGTGCGTAGACCAATAAAAGTGCTTTTATTGCAAGTTATTTACTCGTTGTTATACAGTGCAGGTGTGTATTGAACTCTCTATCCAAAGACTTCTCAGATGCATGCATAGATAACAGATGTCTACTTTTGTGACTCAATACTCTAGTAGAACTGATAAGATTTGTGCACCTACATAGTTTTGAAATTAGAGTCTTCAGATGCACAACACGTGTCAGAATACATGTAGAAGCCTAAACATACTAGAATACGTCTGTTTCACACCACATGTTTTCGAAATTTGCGTACAAAAAGATGTATGTATTACTTTCTCCTCCTTATAGAGGACAGTTGGGTATTGAAAGTGCTTTTTATTATATTCAAAAATTTGACAGTTTTGAAGTACAATATATCTTCTCATTTGAAGAAGTATTTTAAGATTTTAAGATATATTATAGCGCTAATAGGACTAAGTTTTAAAGGATAGACTCTACTGTATATGGCAGAAGCCATGCACTCATTCAATCATTAAAACACTATCCTTGCACTCATTCATTCACTCAGGCACTATGCATACACCCATCCAATAACCCAGATACTACTCATGCACTCATTCAATAACCCTGACACTACTCTTGTACCCTTCAAATCACCCAGGCAGTACCCATAAACTCAGCCATTTACCCAGGCACTACCCATGTACTCCTCTATTCAACTAGGCACTACATATCCACTCATGGAATTACCCAGGGACTACCTGTGCACTCATGCAACCAAACAGGCACTATGCATGCTCTCATCCAATCACCCAGGGACTACCCATACAATCATTCATTAACACAGCTACTATCCATGCACTCATGGAATCACCCAGACACTGCTCTTGCACTCACCCATACATTCAGGCACTACCCATGCACTCATGCATTTACTCACACACTGCGCATGGACTGATACAGTGATTGAGGCACTACCCATGCACTCATCCAATCACTGAGACACTGCCCATGCACTCACTGGATGACCCAGGCACTACCCTTGCACGAACCCATTCACTCAGGCACTACCCATGCACTCATGCATTCACTCAGGCAGTACTCATCCAATTAGCCAGACAACATTCATACATTCTTCCAATCACCCAGGCACTATCCATTCACTCAGACAATCACCCAGGCACTATCCATACACTCATTCATTCACCCAGGTACTATCCATGCACTCATGCAATCGCCCAGGCACTGCTATTGCACTCACCCATTCATTCAGCAACTACCCATGAGCGCATCCATTTACTCAGGCACTGTCCATGCAGTCATGCAATCATTGAGGCAGTACCCATGCATTCATCCAATCACACAGGCACTACCCATGCACTCACCCAATGAGCAGGCACTACCCTTTCACTTGTCCATTCACTGAGGCACTACTCATGCACTATCCTTCGACTCAAATGTTCACTCACACAGTACCAATGCACTCCTGCATTCACTCAGACAGTACTCATGCACTCATACAATCAGCCAGGCACTATTCATACATTCTTCCAATCACTCAGGCACTATCCATTCATTCACACAATCACCCAGGTACTACCCATACACTCATTCATTCACTCAGGTATTATCCATGAACTCATACAATCACCCAGGCAGTACCCCTGTACTCAACCATTCACTCAGGCAGTATCTCTGCACTCATGCATTCACTGAGGTACTACCTATGCACTCTTCAATCATCCAGGCACTAATATTACATTCATCCACACACACATTTATGCAAGCAATCAGTTTCACTACATACAATTTTTCTATTTTTAACCAGTATAGGTGGTTCCATAAGAACCTTTTCTTTGAACTCTTTTGAGGTTTTTTTGTATTTTCTAACAATTGTTTATCTTTTGGGTGTTTTTGACATTTTTAAAGTAAAAAAAAAAATTTATGAAGTCCAACTTTAGTGTTTCTGAAGTAACACAAGGTTCCAAAACCCTCCAAAAAATTAACACTTGTGTGTTTTGAGAAGATTTATGATGGCATTAATAGAAAGTTCTCCAATGCAGAGAGTAGTTAGACACTTCCTGCAGTGTATTCCTGCATCTGCCAGTTCGGGAAAGATCTGGGGTTGAAGAGTGGTGAGAACAGCTCCAGCCGATGTTGATGGCTGATTTGCGTCACCTGCTGCAGCTTGCTCCCTCTTCTACTGAGCCATCACTTCTCGTGCAAGACGAGTTGGGTGCATCGTCTCAAGATGTTTTTTCATAGACAATGTGTCACAAGAATATTTTTTCTCCAATCCTCTGGAGAGAACTTTGTGGCATATGGAGCAGGTGACTTTGCGAGCATTCACCTTTTTTTCACCCTCAGGCACAGTGAGAAAGGCCCAAAAAATTAGGTCTGGGCGGTAAAATCCGCTCCGCTCGCGGAATTTGCGGAATTTTGGCAATTTTGCGTTCCGCGGAGAACACGGAATTGCCAAAAATTCCGCGATCTGCGGCGTAGCAGAATTTTTTCCTTGTTCGTGCTTTCAAAATGCGTGTTCGCGCACGCGGTAGCGACTTACCGGGATCCCTGCGTTCGCCGACGAGTTTTCCTATCCGGCAGCGCGATCCCGCGAGAGTGTGCGATCGCGAACACGTCATTCGGACGCGCCATCAGACATCCGTGTTCGCGAACAGGAAACACGCATCGCGAACAGGCGGGACAAGTGAAACAAGATGGCCGCGCCAATTGGTGACCAAATGGGCAAGTTCGCGAGATATCTCCCCCCGAGCACGCAAACAGCGTCCCCGAACAGGAAAAATGCATCGCGAACGGGCGGACAAGCAATTCCGCGTGCTCGTGGAATTCTGCATAGCTCGCAGAGATTTTTTACATCTTCGCGGAACTTTGCGTAATGCGACTACGCAAATTCCGTCCACCCCTACAAAAAATGCTCTCCTTGCGCTTTTTGATGGGCTCTTCAATATCTTCAATGTCCTCCAGCTGCTCTTCTTCTGGATGTGAAGATACCATTTTAAGATATTTATTGGTCAAAACACCAAAAATATAAAAAAAATTACTAGAGCCTACAAAAAAGCTGTCTACACATGCAGACACACCCAAAATAAGAGGAAAAGACTAGGTGTTGGATCCTCCCTCTAAGAGAATGAAAGCCTTTTTAACCAATAAAAAGCTTTCTTTCCATGTCACATGGAGTCGCGTAGAAGTCGCGCACCCAGCGCTTATACGTCGTGCACCCGTAAAATGTACTAAATGTAATCAAAAAGTATAAATTGCTATTTGTAAATTGTGTTTGAAACTATTTTAGTGGAAAGTCTTTAAGCAAAGCAGATATTTCAACTTGGCACATTGATATTTCATACAAAATTTCACCGGAGTCACGACCCCTTCGCTATCCCGGAAATACGTGCTGGCTGGGTTCGGGACTCCTACGCGACTGGTGCACGATGGTGCAGCGTACATAAAAATGTGTTTTAAATGTCTTAAAAATATTTTAGAACTACACTCATACAATTTTTTTATATTCAGTAATAAACCTCTTTGTTTACAAAATATATTATTTCAGTGTAAGTACGTATTTTAAACTTACATTCGTATAAGGGATTCGCGCACCGAACGCGTAGCTCCGCGACCAGTGCACAATACCTTCGCGTCCATAGAAATCTGTTAAAACATTTAAAAACAAATGTATAACTTCTGGGATACTAATTTTTACACTCAGTAATAAACCTCTTCATGAAAAAAATATATTATTTCATTCTAAATATGTATTTTATACTTACACTCGTATAACGGATTCACGCACTGACCGCGTAGGTTCGCGATCGGTGCACAACCCTTTTTTGAAAACAAAAAAAGATATAAAGAAGATATTTACCATAATGACACAATGTTAGAAATGGGATCTCTGGTTGGCTAAGGCTTGCGCCAAAGCCAGGCAGAGACAACCACTCTAGTCAGGGCAAGGGAGTTACACGCCGAAGATAACCCCTGCTCACCCCCTTGGTAGCTTGACACGAGCAGTCAGGCCTATCCCGGAGGCAATGTGTAAAGCGTTTGCGCAAACACACACACACAGCAGCAACACACTAGGCACACCACAAAAGGAACTCCACACAAGGTTATATCAAAAATAGCCTTTGTATTATCATAAACACATTAGAATAGTAATCACTCAATATACACTGTGCCAACTGGCACTAGGCAATATTTACAGGGGATTATATACACCTGACAAGGCCAATTGGGCCACTGTCAGAACCATCACTTAGTAAAAATTAAAATAGTAAATGTAGAACATATAACAAACGTAGAACACAACCAGTAATTACTGGCACACACTGTACTCAGTATTATCCTGCAACATAAATCATGTTATGCAATCCGCATCACATTAGGCGTGAAATACATTCTGCGCCAACCTCATAAACATAAACACATTATGCCATAACCTCATAAGCCTAAACACATTAGACCATAACCTCACCAGCATAAACACATTATGCAGTAATCTCATAAGCATAAACACATTATGCCATAACCTCATAAGCCTAAACGCATTAGACCATAACCTCACCAGCATAAATCTCATATTAGGGAATAACCTCCTAAACATAAATACTAGAGGCATAAATCAGGTGCATGAATAACAGTACATGAATCACATTTCCTGCGCACCACATAAATCACATTAGGGCCTGGCACCCTATCAACCTCACAGTCCCCCTGGCCAACTGGCATTCTCAGAGGGCTCAAATGCCCTATGTCGCAAATGTTAGGGCGGCTGCCAAGGCTCAATCACCAAAAGCGCGCAATTGCGCTGGGGCAGAGGAGTGTGTCTCACTCCTATCTCATTCCAAATGCCCCCAAAGGAATGTTGGACTAAACGTTGCAGCTGCCCACTAATTGCTGGGCAGCTGTGAAGCAGAACGTGGGCCTGGGCACTCACTGTGCCCACTTGAACAATTATGCCCACAACGCTGCAGCTGCGCGCGCTGGTGCGGCGCAGCTGGGAATAACCAAGTGAAGTGGCCCTGGCACATCTGTGCCTCTTCAGCCCCACCGAGCCTCTCTAAAACAAGTATGCCCCATCGATGGAGCGGCCCGCTCTCCTGCGGGTCCGCTCAGGCACAAGGCACTGTGCCAATCATGGAGCCCCTCTCTGAGTCTCTCTCAATACTCTGCGCAACGTTGCAGCTGCCCACGCTGCTGCGGCGCAGCTGTGGAGAAAGTAAAGGCAGGGCCACCACTGTGCCCCTGGGGACCCCCACCGGGGCCCTGGAACCAATTATAGGCCACATGTTGGAGAGGCCTGCTACAGCGAGACTGCTCGGGAAAGAGGCACCGGCATGGTGCCTTGACCTCGCTCCCCCAGCCAGTTCCACTCACCGGCTCTCTGTTGGGAACTCCCGCCTGCCTTCCTCTCCCTCTCTTTGCGTCTGCTGACCCCGCGGGGCTTTCCCTCGCACACGGGAGCCATGCTCGGGCGAGCAACACCACTGCCACGCTTCCGGCTTCCTCGGCAGGCCCCGCCCATAGTCAGGCACGGGTGCCTGACTTCCGTTTTGCGAGAGGGCCGTGGCGGTGATTTCCTCTTTACTTGGGCCCAATGCGGGGTGGGCTCCCGCTTCGTAGATCAACCCATAAGCGGGGTGGGCACCCGCAAAAAGGCACCAGAATGCGGTGTGGGCGCCCGCCATTTAAAATAATCATAATGCGGGGTGGGCTCCCGCTTCTCTCCCCTCCATTAGAGGGAATCCCTACATCGGGATTCCCTCTGGAAAGATCGCAGCTCAGCGCTGCGGAGCCCTTGTGCTCCTTCTTCTTGGGCAGCTTGAAATATAGCGCTCCCCAGGCGCTAGGAGTCTCAAAAATTCCTTTGGAATCAAGGGGGCAATGCTGGGCTTAGGGAGGCAAGCACTCATGGCGGTTCCTCCTGGACCCCAGCAGCAGCACGCCCCAGCAGGTTCAGGAACAAGCACCAAAGCACAGAACAATTTCATGGGGTCACAGCCCCTACATTTATACCCAGATTCTCTTTGTCTGCAGTGTAGGGTTTGGGGGGAACCAGATGCAACTGGTTCAGGGGGGTTTTGGAGCACTTTGTTTTCCAAGCTCCTCTTCCCCTTTGTCAGGTGGGGGCTAAGTGATCAGACACACCACAGGGGGCGGAGCCAGCATTGTACAGGCTGGGCACAGTCCTATTCAGGGTCAGAGGATTACTCCTCCCACTACTCCCAAGGCAGTTGTCCCATTCAGCCTAGCGCTGACTCACCCTGCCCCTCCTGGAGCCACACACACGTCACAGCCCCTGTCACTCACAAGCCAGACATGCAATTCACATCAGGCAGGCAGACACATAGCACACAGAAATGCCAACTTCTAAAAGTGGCATTTCTCAACCAGTCATCATAAATCTGCGCACACCATTGCGCAGCATTTATTCTTACAATTTCATACATACTAAACTCGACCACGCTGCTCCTCCCATCCCAGGAATTATCACTGACACACTTTATCAGGGAATCCCCAATGCATTCCTATGGGAGGGCAGGCCAACTCTTACCAAATGTACACAGAGAGCGCACGCACTTTACACTGGACCACAGTGCTAAAGTGCCCAGAGGCGTAAAAACCACCAACACCATGTCAGAGAAAAGGCAAAAAGTTTAGGGATGAACCTGCCAAAAAGGGCCAAGTCCAACACAACCCCCTTCCAGCCAAAACGCAGTGTAGACCAATCACTACCTTGATGGGCTTCCCTGCTTCGGGCGATAGAACACGGACGCGGGCCCGCAACTGCAGGGACACCCTCCGGTTCTACGCCACTCTGAACCCATGTGGTTCCCTCTGAAAAAAACTCTCAGGCTCAACTAGGCTACCCCACTGGTACTCCCTAGTTGTCCTCGGCCAGGACCAGGCCCTAGACCCTCCAGACACCTCCGGTCCTTGCCAATCCACAGAGTGGGGGGCAGTAACCCCTGGCACATAATAGCCATTCTCCACTCTCCCTCTCAGTGTAGTTCCTAACTGCCACTGATCCTCCAACCTAGGGTCCGCACCCTCAGGCTGACCAGAGGTCACGGGTGAAGCGTCTCCTCACCCTACCTCCCTTCTGGGGTTCCGTACTCTCCCAGGAGAAGCACCCCCAGAACACAACTCTCCCACCAGTTAAGGACCTCTCTCCATCAACTGGTCTACCCACCTGGGATCTAACACAAAACAAACAAAAGGGTCGCAGGGAAGGTGATGCGTTGGTTCCTTACACTCAGGGGAGTGGAGGCGTCGGTTCCTTACTGCTGCGCAGGTGAGTTAACGCTCGCTTCCTTACTGTGTGGGGAGTTGACGCTCTGGTTTCCTACTGCGATCCGATGCGATGCGCACCGGGGTCAGAGGCGAGGACTCCCTCCCTCTGCACCCCCTTCCAGAGCCCTGTACCCTCCCAACTGGAGTGGTACCCCTAGAAGCTACACCGGTCAGGACACTGATTACAGTTGCCCTTCCCTCCAGGTCAGGCATACCCTGAACCTGGCCTCCCAACCCAGGGACGGAACCCTTTGGCTGAGCACCCACCTGGCGCACCCGGACTTCCTTGGGAGCACGCATGCCCCCCCTGAGGGTGACACATGACTCATGTGTCGTGTGACAGTCTGCCTGGCGCAGATCTCCCAACCTCCTGTCCACTTGACAGTGCGTGAAGATCCCCGGACAGAAGTGGCGTCACCATGGTCAATCATTGGTGACTCAGCCCTTCTGGCTGACCCCTGACCCACTGGTTCCTCTTTCCCCCTCTCACCCCTCCATCTGGACTTCTGCACCCTCCACTTAGGAGTGGCACTGCCAGACACCAGAACCACTGGAGCTCCGTTTACAGATGCTCCAGGTTCTCTAGACACTGGGAGATCCCCCCTCAAAATAACCTACCAGTACAGCCTAGGTCCCCAACCTGGTGTTCCCTTAAGGAACCCTCCAGGCCCTGAGACTGGGTTTCGGGCACCTTGGGACATGCAGCCCCACACTCACTCCTTCACCGCAGAGACAGGATGTGAGCCCCTACACCCCTCCCACTCTACTGGGACCTAGCTGGGCTACTCTGAACCTCTTCCACTCCGCAGGTCCGGAAGATACCGAAGCCACTCCTTTTAAGATCACTCCCAAATGCCTCTTCAGATCCTCTAACACGCAGCCAGAGGTCTGCCTCCTGTGCAAGTTCCCTGGATAAGAGAACTCACATGCAATCATCCAGTGCATCAGAACACTCATCCACAATCACCCCAAGACTGGTGAGACAGTATCTTACTGCACCTGAATCTCAACCTGTACCCCTCTAACTGGGAACTAGGTACCATCTTCCGGGCTCTGGGAATGGGACTTCCTGCACTGGACTCCACATTGCTGCCACCACTGGATCCCTCCCTTACTGGGGAATCCAGAAAACTCAAACTGCACTTAGGGGATAATCTACCCTCCCGAGCTGGTTACTCCATGCCAATTAAGTTACCACTGTAGGCCAACCCCAACAACACGCAGCATATGGGTAGTATCCTCCTTCAGATTCTCTGGTTTCTGTCCTTGGCAGGACCCCCAACTCATAGTGCAACAATAAAACACATTTCAACGAAATGATACTTAAAACAAAATCAGAAACAATAATCCCCAAACTTGTGACTATATAGAAATGCAGAGTTTGTAGTGCAACCAGTTGTCGCTGTGGTACTGCGCAAACGCAAGTCCTATCCTCACCGCTGACCACCAATGTAAGAAATGGGATCTCTGGTTGGCTAAGGCTTGCGCCAAAGCCAGGCAGAGACCACCACTCTAGTCAGGGCAAGGGAGTTACACGCCGAAGATAACCCCTGCTCGCTCCCTTGGTAGCTTGGCACGAGCAGTCAGGCCTATCCCGGAGGCAATGTGTAAAGCATTTGCGCAACACACACACAGCAGCAACACACTAGGCACACCACAAAAGGAACTCCACACAAGGTTATATCAAAAATAGCCTTTGTATTATCATAAACACATTAGAATAGTAATCACTCAATATACACTGTGCCAACTGGCACTAGGCAATATTTACAGGGGATTATATACACCTGACAGGGCCAATTGGGCCACTGTCAGAACCATCACTTAGTAAAGATAGTAAATGTAGAACATATAACAAACGTAGAGCAAAACCAGTGATTACTGGCACACACTGTACTCAGCATTATCCTGCAACATAAATCATGTTATGCAATCCGCATCACATTAGGCGTGAAATACATTCTGCGCCAACCTCATAAGCATAAACACATTATGCCATAACCTCATAAGCCTAAGCACATTAGACCATAACCTCACCAGCATAAACACATTATGCAGTAATCTCATAAGCATAAACACATTATGCCATAACCTCATAAGCCTAAACGCATTAGACCATAACCTCACCAGCATAAATCTCATATTAGGGAATAACCTCCTAAACATAAATACTAGAGGCATAAATCAGGTGCATGAATAACAGTACATGAATCACATTTCCTGCGCACCACATAAATCACATTAGGGCCTGGCGCCTTATCAACCTCACAGTCCCCCTGGCCAACTGGCCTTCTCAGAGGGCTCAAATGCCCTATGTCCCAAATATCAGAGCGGCTGCCAAGGCAGCAATCACCAAAGCACGCAATTGCGCTGGGGAAGAGGAGTGTATCTCACTCCTATCTCATTCCAAATGCCCCCAAAGGAATGTTGGCCTAAACGTTGCAGCTGTCCACTAATTGCTGGGCAGCTGTGAAGCAGAATGTGGGCCTGGGCACTCACTGTGCCCACTTGAACAATTATGCCCACAACGCTGCAGCTGCCCGCGCTGGTGCTGCGCAGCTGGGAATAACCAAGTGAAGGGACCCTGGCACATCTGTGCCTCTTCAGCCCCACCGGGCTTCTCTAAAACAAGTATGCCCCCTCGTTGGAGTGGGCCGCTCTCCTGCGGGTCCGCTCACGCACAAGGCACTGTGCCAATCATGGAGCCCCTCTCTGGGGCTCTCTCAATACTCTGCGCAACGTTGCAGCTGTCCGTGCTGGTGCGGCGCAGCTGTGGAGAAAGTAAAGGCAGGGGCACCACTGTGCCCCTTGGGACCCCGACCGGGGCCCTGGAACCAATTATAGGCCACACGTTGGAGCGGCCTGCTACGGCAGGACCACTCGGGAAAGAGGCACCGGCATGGTGCCTTGACCTCGCTCCCCCAGCCAGTTCCACTCACCGGCTCTCTGTTGGGGACTCCTCCGGTATCCTCTTCCGGCACCGGGGATACTCTGCAGCCTGTAGGTAGGCGGGGTGGGCACCCGCCTGCCTTACTCTACCTCTCTTTGCGTCTGCTGACCCCGCAGGGCTCTCCCTCGCACATGGGAGCCCCGCTCGGGCGAGCAACACCACCGCCACGCTTCCGGCTTCCTCGGCAGGCCCCACCCATAGTCGGGCACGGGTGCCTGACTTCCGTTTTGCGAGCGGTACGCGGCGGTGATTTCCTCTTTACTTGGGCGTAATGCGGGGTAGGCTCCCGCTTCGTAGATCAACCCATAAGCGGGGTGGGCACCCGCAAAAAGGCTCCAGAATGCGGGGTGGACACCCGCCATTTAAATTAATCATAATGCGGGGTGGGCTCCCGCTTCTCTCCCCTCCATTAGGGGGAATCCCCACGTCGGGATTCCCTCTGGAAAGATCACAGCTCAGCGCTGCGGAGCCCTCGTGCTCCTTCTTCTTGGGCAGCTTGAAATATAGTGCTCCCCAGGCGCTAGGAGTCTCAAAAAGTCCTTAGGAATCAAGGGGGCAATGCTGGGCCCAGGGAGGCAAGCCCTCATGGCGGTTCCTCCTGGGCCCCAGCAGCAGCATGCCCCAGCAGGTTCAGGAACAAGCACCAAAGCACAGAACAATTTCATGGGGTCACAGCCCCTACATTTATACCCAGATTCTCTTTGTCTGCAGTGTAGGGTTTGGGGGGAACCAGATGCAACTGGTTCAGGGGGGATTTGGAGCACTTTGTTTTCCAAGCTCCTCTTCCCCTTTGTCAGGTGGGGGCTAGGTGATCAGACACACCACAGGGGGCGGAGCCAGCATTGTACAGGCTGGGCACAGTCCTATTCAGGGTCAGTGGATTACTCCTCCCACTACTCCCAAGGCAGTTGTCCCATTCAGCCTAGCGCTGACTCACCCTGCCCCTCCTGGAGCCACACACACCTCCCAGCCCCTGTCACTCACAAGCCAGACATGCAATTCACATCAGGCAGGCAGACACACAGCACACAGAAATGCCAACTTCTAAAAGTGGCATTTATCAACCAGTCATCATAAATCTGCGCACACCATTGCGCAGCATTTATTCTTACAATTTCATACATACTAAACTCGACCACGCTGCTCCTCCCATCCCAAGAATTATCACTGACACACTTTATCAGGGAATCCCCAATGCATTCCTATGGGAGGGCAGGCCAACCTTACCAAATGTACACAGAGAGCGCACGCACTTTACACTGGACCACAGTGCTAAAGTGCCCAGAGGCCTAAAAACCACCAACACCATGTCAGAGAAAAGGCAAAAAGTTTAGGGATGAACCTGCCAAAAAGAGCCAAGTCCAACACACAACAATACATCTTTTATACTTTTAAAAGTAATCATACAAAACTTAATTTAGCAAAAAACAGTGAAAGAAAATTACCCCGAAATATTAAATACAAATTTTCTTTTTCTATTCATAGTTCTGTCATGTAATATCATACTCTACAAAATTAAGAACAATAGACTAATATTTCAATTTAGTAAAAATTGCAATTATTCAAATGAGTAACACTATAAATCTTTAATCAGCTACGTTATATATATTTTAAAGAAGTAATTATAGTTTTTTTAAATACATAGAAAATTGACAAAAAAAGCAAGAAAAAGTTACAAATATCTTTTAATAAATAAAACTGTTTAAAAAACCTTAGAAATTCACTGAGAAAACCTAAGGTTTCAGGGATGTTATAGTTAGGAATTAGCATTTAAAAAACTTTAGACATTCACTGAAAAAAACCTAAGGTTTCAAGGACGTTATAGTTCGGAATTAGCATTTAAAAAATCTTAGACATTCATGAAAAAAACATCGGTTACACAGACGTTATACTTAGGAATTAGCATTTAAAAAACCTTAGAAATTCACTCAAAAAGCCACAGGTTTCTGGGACGTTATAGTTTGGAATTTTCATTTAAAAAACCTTAGAAATTCATAGAATAAGCCAAAGGTTACAGGGACATTATAGTTAGGATGACATTTCACTCGCACAAAACCAGAGAAATTCAGCCGTTATAGTTAGCTGAGCTAACTATAACTCGTGCCCCCGCGATGCACTGCTGATGACGTCACATATGACATCACTCATGACATGGTCAGTGACATCACTGATGACATCACTCATGACATCTCAAATGATATCACTAATGACATCATCCACATAATCTCTGAGGCACCTACTCACACCCCAATATAACCTTTCATACACCCACTCCAAATTTCAGACTACCATTCTTGAAACCATTGACACACCAATACCAGTAAGTACATACCCACTCACTGATTCCTAGGTCTACTTACACGCACTAACCCATACAGGCACTCATAGAGCCAGTCACTCACCAATACATCCGCTGATATATCTACTCAAACACCATACAGCCACTCATACACCATCAATCACCCATAGAGCTATTCACACAACTACTCACTCACCCAAACACTCAATCACACAGCCACTTACTCACCCATACAGAAAAACACACACACTCACTACTCATACAGATACTAACAAAAACTTACTCTGCTATACAGTCGCTGACACAAGCACACACTCACCCATATAGCCACTCTCACAATCACTCACTAACACATACAGCCACTTATATACTCCAACACTCACAGATACTGCCTTTCACATATGCAGTTACTCACCCACATACCACTGAGACATCCATTCACTCACCCACACAGCCATAAGCACAGTCACTCACCCATACAGCCCCTCGCAGATGCACTCATGAACCCATACACCCAGTGAATCACCCACTCACACATCCATGCAGGGAGTCACACACCCTCACCCACCCACACAGACACTCAGGCGCCCATACAGGTACTCTAACCAGACCCTCCAGGATTTCGCGATTTCGCGATTCCACGGTTTGCCACGAAATCGGCACTTTTGTAAAAATGCAGCGATTTTTACAAAAGTGCCCGCAAAATCGGCACTTTTGTAAACATGCCGCAATTTTTACATAAGTGCCCGCGAAAATGAAGGAATGTAGGGAAAAGGTTTTTACTTTCTATGATAATTCTTCACTTGTCTAGAAATGCAGGAAATCAGGGTTCACATAAAATTATGAAGCAAAATATTTATAGATGAGGGCACCAAGTGTACTGGTGGACTTCCATGATGCCATTTACATTTTGGTAGTACAGGATGTATAAATGTAAACAGAACCACCAGAGAAATGCGTACGTGGGGGAAGTGATGGAATACGTTGGTTTAAGAAATTGGTGAAACTTCACATCTGGTAAATGTAGAAAAAAAAGGTGCATCCAGTGATGAGAAAGCTTAGAGGGAAGATGATACAGAGTTGCCCCATCAACAAAATAACACTAGTTAAGAGTTTGAAATACAGACTGCACTAGTGTACAGGGCGCAAACTATCTAGATATTGTTTTCTACAGTGAAACACATCTCTGTATTAAGCTTGTAGTAACGCATGGCCACACATGCATGCACAAGGGGCTGGCTGGTTGGGCACTGCACAGCGGCCTGCACTTTCACATCCGGGCGCTCCAGGGAATCCGAACGATGTTATATCCCTTGCAGTGGACAGAACGGAGCAGAAGAGAGCCATTCCAAGAGGGTGGGCCACCAAGAGGATCGCCAAAGCTTCCGGTTATGAAGCTAGCGACCGCAGAGCATTATGAATACCTTACACATTAAGGGGCCGATTCCGATCTCGGTCGGAGGCGCACCCAATACCATTCGGTCGGGAAAAAAGCCATGCGAAAGCCTGTTTCCCGACCGATCCGTACAGTACACCGAACGAGCAAGTACGATGCGCACAACAGCAAAAAATCCGGCCGAGCCGTACTCACCCAAACCAGGTCCTGTACTCCGACCAAGGCGAATCCGGAAACGCCGAATCGAGTCGCACGGAAGGGAAAATGCAGCCCCGTCCGGCCGGGACAAGTACGATGCGCTTTCCGTACGCTCCGAACCCGTCGCTACGCACGGCACGTCAAAGCATCCGGGAGAGGCGCACATAAGCTCCGATTCGCGCCACAACACGATCCACGGCTCTGAGACGAACACGGCACCGACGAGGACGACGCGAAGCGACGAGGACGAGGCGAAGCGACGAGGACGACGCCAAGCAACGAGAAGGACGAACGACACGAACCAACCATGAATCCCTTCGTCCCGATCATACCAATATTCTACATTTACTACCGGAACAGGCACGGACGCGTACGGCGCAGAAGGTAAGCCAGACACCAACCACAAAACACATACAACACGTACACGACACATCACACACACACACGGGGATGCTGAATATACTTACACCAGCAACAGCAGCACCATAGGGGCGGGATGCCCATCACCAATGCCACATATGCACACAGGGGCCTGGATGCGCACCACCACCCCTACCCAGGGGGGCTGGATGCCTACCACTACTACCACCCTCACCCAGGGGGGCAGGATGCCTACCACTACTACCACCCTTAGCCAGGGGGCTGGATGCCTACCACTACTACCACCCTTAGCCAGGGGGGCTGGATGCCTACCACTACTACCACCCTTAGCCAGGGGGGCTGGATGCCTACCACTACTACCACCCTTAGCCAGGGGGGCTGGATGCCTACCATTACTACCACCCTCACCCAGGGGGCTGGATGCCTACCACTACTACCAGCCTTAGCCAGGGGGGCTGGATGCCTACCACTACTACCACCCTTAGCCAGGGGGGCTGGATGCCTACCACTACTACCACCCTTAGCCAGGGGGGCTGGATACCTACCACTACTACCACCCTTAGCCAGGGGGGCTGGATGCCTACCACTACTACCACCCTCACCCAGGGGGGCTGGATGCCTACCACCACCCTTAGCCAGGGGGCCTGGATGCCTACCACTACTACCACCCTCACCCAGGGGGGCTGGATGCCTACCACCACTACCACCCTCACCCAGGGGGGCTGGATGCCTACCACTACTACCACCCTCACCCAGGGGGCAGGATGCCTACCACTACTACCACCCTTAGCCAGGGGGGCTGGATGCCTACCACTACTACCACCCTTAGCCAGGGGGGCTGGATGCCTACCACTACTACCACCCTTAGCCAGGGGGGCTGGATGCCTACCACTACTACCACCCTTAGCCAGGGGGGCTGGATGCCTACCACTACTACCACCCTTAGCCAGGGGGCTGGATGCCTACCACTACTACCACCCTCACCCAGGGGGGCTGGATGCCTACCACCACTACCACCCTCACCCAGGGGGCAGGATGCCTACCACTACTACCACCCCCACTCATAGGATGGACAATGCATGACACAACCAGCACACCACAACCTAGGGAATGCAAGATAAAGACATCCCCCCACCACCATGACAAGCGTGTGTAGGCTGTGTCAAATGCCTACAACACCGAACATGACTTTGAACATACAATGTGACCCCCTAGCACATGTGCCACACATATATGTGTGTGGCACCCACAATGCAAGCAGCCCATGACCATTGTGGCAATGGGGCCTAAACCCCCATCATCACAGTGACCAAAAGGTAAGTGTGGGGTCCATAGCTGAAGCACATTTTGACCATTGTGGCAATGGGGTCTAAACCCCCATCATCACAGTGACCAAAAGGGAAGTGTGGGGTCCATAGCTGAAGCCCATTGTGACCATTGTGGCAATGGGGTCTAAACCCCCATCATCACAGTGACCAAAAGGGAAGTGTGGGGTCCATAGCTGAAGCACATTTTGACCATTGTGGCAATGGGGTCTAAACCCCCATCATCACAGTGACCAAAAGGGAAGTGTGGGGTCCATAGCTGAAGCACATTTTGACCATTGTGGCAATGGGGTCTAAACCCCATCATCACAGTGACCAAAAGGGAAGTGTGGGGTCCATAGCTGAAGCACATTTTGACCATTGTGGCAATGGGGTCTACACCCCCATCATCACAGTGACCAAAAGGGAAGTGTGGGGTCCATAGCTGAAGCACATTTTGACCATTGTGGCAATGGGGTCTACACCCCCATCATCACAGTGACCAAAAGGTAAGTGTTGACAAAGAAAGAGCTGCAACTGCCAAACTGCATGGATCATTCCTGGTCACAGAACCAAAAACTCATCTGTGGCAAAGTAGTGTATGTGTCCCATTGCAACATAAATTGGGTGAGCCAAATACTGCAGTGCAAATGAGACATTCCTTTGGCCATGTGCAGACAAACAACACCCATGGTGGCTGACACCGTCAACATTCATCAATGACACAATGACAGAAGTGACCATCAGAATGCAGAACCACATATTTGCACCAATGGGCACACAAATGCAGATATCCTGTGGAGACAGCAGATGTGAGGTGAACAGATACCATACCATGGCAGCAATGGGACACACAAACCATGATCACTGTGCTGACCGCTGACCTAGGAGTCCCAGGGACAGCAGGGGAAACACACCAAACAACATACAGCCAATGGCACACCCAAGATATGCCAATGCAGTGGTGCAGATGCACAAACACAAACAGGCAGACCAACACTGACATCATACACAGCAGGTGAGGGGGGTGCCAGTGTCCCCAGGTAACCACACATCACATGAGGAGAGCTGAATACCAATCATACAGATGTGCATACACTGCCACACTAAGGTAACTCATGGATCCAAATCCCCTATGTGGGCAAGCAGGCATTGTCAGATGAGAGGGAGCACAAAACACACATGTCACACAGGAACGTAGGAACAACAACTGACACAGCAAGACACAGACACACCACAGCACCACCCCCAGGGCCCCCACAATGTGGTGACCCTTGGCTGCATAAAATTCCCACTCTGCTGACAAAGCTGAATGTGGTTCACACTGTGAACCACAGTCATGTGTCCTGAGCAACAAACTACCATCACACCGACACAAGCACAAATCAATCAGCATGGCCAGTAAGCCAAGGCCAACATGGAGGCAGGGGTCCAGCTGGGCAACAACTCCCATCTGCACACACTCAAGACCACACCCCTCGACCTCCAACAATGTGCAGCAGTGAAGTACACATGCACTGGTGACATTGCACATGCACCCATGACTATTCCAGGGTGGTGGGTGGGAACCAAGGTGCAGAAACACATCACACATGGCCACTCAACAAGACTCCTGAATGTCTGACACACTGCACACTACGCTGTACATGGACATGACGGCGATACCACACCAACCAATGGGATCCCAGCCACAGTCACACACCAATGAAGAAGCCAAGGTCACCCACAAAGAACACACATAGACAACAACCAACATCGCAGCCCGGACCCTGAGGAGTGCCAGCAGTCACACACACAACGTGTCACAATAACTTAAAGATAACACGAACTGAAAATCACATGACAGGGGCAAACAACAAGTGCCAAGGGGAAACCTGACTGTGACCCATCTGCGTCTGCACACAAACTCAGCCCTGACAGCAAACACACCTATGGGTGACACCCTGATGACCAGTAATGTGCCATGCACCCACATCACAGAGAACACAGGGAGAAGACTTTGGGGGAACATAGCTCAAGTCAGCAAGCATCACAAACAGGTACAACACTAGGGATCACAGCATGCGCAGATAAATGGAAGTGAACACACAGACATGCACATACAACACACACCTTGGGCGCAGGCAATGTCACACGTGTACACACTGCCATGAGGGGACTCCACTCCTGTGTGAGGAAAGCTGTGCCATATGTTGCCTCAGTAGGGCCCCATCATGTCAGCTGAGCACTTGGTCACACAATCAACAATTAGCACCAAATGAGGGCTCCCGTCACATCAGCCTGGTCATGGATGTGCCAACGGAATCATCAGCACAGATCCAACACACTTGTATAGCAATGTTGCACTGACTACACGGATGAGTCCTTCCCCATTGATGCCCAAACCTGCATGTCCAGTGGAGATGGCAACACGGTCAGGGAAGTAGACAAATCCAACAATGGAAGGCACAACAGATGTGCAGGGGTGGAAGCCACAGATATGAAATTGCTAATGTAAGTAGGAAATCCCATTGCCAAATACTGAACACATGACACCCTCAGATGCTGCTATGGATGACATGGATACACCACATGATAGGACACATTCCCCCTGGACCACATGGGTTCCTGCACAGTAACACTTCATAATCATGAGACCAGATATCACCATCACTGCAGCAAGGGCATGGTTAGCAGCACCAACAACATGTACATCTGAAGCATGAGCACTAGAGAAAAGAAAGTTGCTTTATTCAGCATATGTGTTGAATGAAAACGACGTCCAGAAAAAAGAGCAAAGGCCAATGGCCAGTCCATTGTCAAAGTTCAAACAGGGTGACACTGGCAGATGTCACCCTACGCATGCCTGCACAAAACCAGGGACAATCCACTAGGAGGGGCAACCGGGGGGCAGGCCAGGCACCGCAGGGACAGGATCAGGGCTCACCAGGGGGAGTCAGGGAAGGGGTGGTGGGTGCTGGAGAGCCACTGACAACTGCAGTGGAGGTGTCTGACATGGTGTGTGCCGGCACAACTGGGGGGCATGACTCAGATGTCGTGGGTGCCGGCACAACTGCAGTGGACCCTGCAGATGGAGTGGACAGGTCCGCCACTGCAGTGCCCAAGTCAGACAGGGTGGTAGTGGACTCCACTGCAGTGCCTACCTCCAGGGGAGGAGAATGGGGAACAGGCAAGGTGGGTTGGACAGAGGGGGAGGACACCCTCACCACATCAGTGGCACAGACAAGCGCAGCAGGGGGTGTGGTGCTGGGAGAGCAAGTGGCAGGGGGAGAAGGCCGGAGCCTCTTGGGGATGGTATATCTGTGGGTGGGGGAACCTTGGCCAGGGTGTGGTGGGGGCACCTGTGGAGTGGGGGCCTGAGGGATGGAGGAAGGAGACCTGGTGCTTGAGCTGCAGGGCGGTGGCAGGGTCTTGCTCTTAGGACTCCGTGGGGACTTGTGGGTGGGGGCCTCAGTCCGTCTGCGCCTGGGGGAGGGTGTCCGGGGGCGAGGGGCACTCTGCTCCGTGTGGGTGGGCTTCCTCTTCCCCCGGGATGCTGGAGCAGCTTCATCGGTGGGGAAGAGGCCGAGGTCACAGAGGAAGAGCTGCTGTGACTTTGGGGTTGCAGGTGAGGCAAGGGAGGGTGCTTTGGAGGGAGAGGGAACTGAGGACTGCGCAGTGCATGTGGATGCGTGTGTGTGTTCCAGGGCCCCATCCCCTGTGAGTCTGGCTTCAGTCCCCTGAATGTGCGTGTGTGTGCGTTTTGTCATTGGCGTGTGTGTAAGTGTGCTGGATGTGTGTGTGCTGGTGTGTGCCTGTGCCGGTGTGTGTGTGCTTGGGATGGGTAAGGTGCTGGGGAGTGTGGATGGAGCAGAGGCAGGAGGGGTGAGGGACCGTTTGAGGAGGGACACTGCTGCCGTCAGGGAGGAGTCCATGGACCTATTGCCCCTCTGTAGGTCAGACATGCCCGATGAGATGCCCTCCATGAACGACACCAGCTGAGTCAACAGCGCGGTGTGCGCATGGAGGACACTCAGCATGGCTGTCTGGCCTACATGGAGCTGGCGAAGGAGGTACACAGACTCCTCACTCAGGGCAGCAGGGGACACAGGGGCAGGGGCTGCGGTGCCTGGCCCAAAGGAGACATGCTCCCGGACAT